>JBBMOE010000045.1:3356850-3413142 GCA_037975065.1 Chaetodon trifasciatus
CCCCCGCCTCCCCCCAACCCACCGAGGCTCTAGACGTTCTCGCACCCCCATCCTCCCCCATTATTAAAATTGTAATTTATTTTTCTAAATCAGAATGACAGCTTGCTTTCTTTTCTCTGCAGCAGGCAGTGAATCACCAAGCTTTAATTACTTTCGTAACTTCGCTGACCCTGTGAGCGCGCTGCTCTGCCAGAGAAAATGGGACCTCCAACAAAGGCCCTCCACAGCCACAGCCGCCTTCGGTTCATTCAAAATGCGAAAATTTATCAAACTACGGATTTTATAAGATTTTGTTAACATTTCACCTCCTATCTTTTTCACACTCCCCCCAAAACACCCCCTCTCGCAGCAGTTCTGCACTCCCAATCTCCTGGCCCACCTCCTGAAGAAAACTCTGGATAAGGAAACAACCTTATTCCAACTCTCCCTCCTTCCTTCTCTCTCTCCCTGCCCGCTTGTGTTGACTCAACAAGGTCTCTCCAGGTCAAAACAGCCAGAGGTCACACTATTATCAGTAACTCCCTCATATCCAGGCCGTGGCCCCGTCAGCAGGGAGACGCACGGCGCAGGGCCCCGGGGCCTCAAAGCACAGATCAACAGGGATGAACGCTACATTTGATCACTTCACAGATCTGTGGCCTGCACACATCAGGGTCAAGCTTCATTCAGCACAGCCGTCAGAGTCTATCACACAACTATCGACTGCCTTTTCTGGCCACAGGTCAGCGTCACAAAGGAGTCGCTTCAGTGTTTAAAAGCATCTCTGCAACCGTCACACAGATCACGGCCGTGACTCTGACATGTGTGACTTTTAAGTCGAACAGGGAGAAGGTTTAAGATACTGCCCTCGTCTGCTTTGTTGCTGCAAAGTTCAGGCATGCTTCTTGTTCGCCAACAGATGACTATTTGCTTCGCGTTATTCCCCGCCGCCTGATTTATTAAAGCACCTAATATGTTGTAATCCCTGCTATCGCTCTCACCTTCTCACTGGCACACCTCTGTTTTGGGCTGTGCCACTGTGTGAACCAGGGGTGCGCAGGCACGGTTGGTCTTTTGCTGACTGCCTGATAATTGAATGAGCGATTATCCCTCCCATTAATAGACAATGATACAGAAAGCACTGCCATATGTACGGAATATTAATGAGTGGCTGCAGCGGCCTAGATAAGAGAAGCGCCATGCAGTTGCTGTAATAGGGGTTAAAACAATTTGCCCCCCACCACCCTATCCCACCACACATGCACACACACACACACACACACACACACACACACACACACACACACACACACACACACACACACACCAGCTCCCATGCTTACCACTATGCTAATCCTCCATCCTCTCACCAGCTAAGCAGGCTGCCATCAACCAACCACCCCCCATGGCCTGGACTTGTGCTTGCCGCTGACCTCACTGCCGCCGAGGCTGACCCGCCATTGTGCAGGGGTGCGAGCGGGGTCACTCCACAACAGAATGACATGCTAATGACGGGAAGCAGCGGGTGTTTAGTATTTATGTTATGAGACATCTTGCAACAAAGGAAAAAAAAAAAACATGCAGCCATTCAAACAAAAAAAAAAATCAACACCACCTCTTGGTTTTTTGTGTAATTGTCTAAATTTAACTCACGTTTCGCTGCTGAGTCTGTCTTCATCTTCTTGCTGTCAAGAGCAAAATGTTGGGTTTTTTTCTGATATTCAGGTAAAGATGCAAAAGCAGCTGAAGCCTGCAGTGCCACAAAGGCCTATCCAGCATCACCTCCATCAGATTTCAATGCAGGTTGCAGGGAGTCAGGCAGGTGAAACAGTTGGGGCACACTTCTATATGAATCGCCATGCCAATCAATATCTAACATCTATTAGCATTGGAAAGCAATATTTCCCCTTTTACCTTGCAATAATTGTGCTTAATGCTGTGAAGTACCTTATCATAGGTCTGACGGCAAAAGAAAGGCCAGTTACCATGGCGACTGTGAAAGCCATTGGTTTCCTTTTCAGCAGAATAATGAACTTCTCTCCTCCGTGTGTCACTCTTCCACTCCACTCTCAGCCTCTTCGATTAAATTGAAGTCCACGCGTCCTTGAAATCCCTCGTCTCTGCCTTATAATTTGCCAAACAAGAGAAAAACACAGGGGAAAAAAAAAAATGTTCAAGGCTCAACAAATGCATCACTTCAGGCCGAGGCGTGGGCGTCTCTCACAATCAATACACTGTGTATTTTTTTATTATTATTTACTAACATATTATCTCTTAATTAACGTAAATACCTCTATACTTGCAGCTTTGTATTTTATCTTCTGATGTTGGACTGGTTTAACATTATATTTCCTCAGACTCTGCTTGGTTTGTGAGATTATAATCATTATATTCTCTGTTTGAAAACCTGTATTCAGTCTCTTAGAAATCTGATAGATAGTTTTTAAAGAGTACAAAATATTGTTAGAGTCCAATTACAAATACTTGTGTTTTTGGCATTTTTGGCATCTGAAGCGTCATAATGCCTCAGACCTTCACTACAAAACTGTAAACATGAACCAGTGTTGGAGACAAGCCGATTTTGCTGCAAGTGGAGACTTTAAGCTGCTGGAAAGCTCGTCCAAATTGTTCTTAAGTCAGCGCTGGAGGATAAGACAGGCCTGCTTTGTCACATTTAATAATGATGGATGCACTGATCTGATCACACTTCTAAAAGTAGTCCGAGGCGCCACAGCCAGGTTATTTTTCTCTGTTGCCATTAGAAAAAAAAAGGAAAAGAGAAAAACAAGTCGTTTCCGTCTTCTGAATGCCGCAAATCTGATCATTGATCGCACTCGCCGTCCACAGCGTCCTTGAGCGCAGACATCCTCCCAGGCCGAGGACATCAAGTGTTTTATTCAGTGGTGTTGTCTGCATGATGGTCGATTAAGGAGGGAGAAAAAAGCTGTGCAACTCAAGCAAACCTGCAGAATCGAGAGGCACAAAGATCCAGATAAACCCATCAGATAATAAGGTCAATTAAACAGCAGCGGTGGGTCAATTAGCCCGATTTATCTCAATTTTGGCAACATTCAGACAAAAGTTATTTTATTTATTTCTTTTTTTTTTACCGATACAATTGCAACTGGTTGGCATGTTTTTTAGAGAATATAAACCACATGACATAAACATTGCATTCCTTTAGTATTTTTAATATGATTATTTGACGTTAAATATTTATATAATATATACAATCCTCTATTCTTGAACACACGGGTCTATCTTATACGTTATTTTATTTTTTAATACCGGTTCCCATAAGTTGTTGGCTAAGATATATTTCTAAATTCTTACTGCCTTATCACAATAAAAGATGATCAGATATCACCATCCTAAAATTCAAAATAAAAGCACCTCCACTGGGACTCGGTGTTACTTCCCGTTTTCTTTCTAAGTAATTTAACGCTTCATATTCCTCATTAAAAACAAATATACATCAATACGAATCAATTTATTTAAAGGGTTACAATCCCGTGGTTCTGTCTTACAGGCGTTGGGTGGGGCCCTGGCAACCCTCCCCTGAAATATTAAACCAACCAAAGGGAAACGCCCTCTAATGTCTCAACAGCCAATAAATATTAGTTATCCACTTATCTTAAAACTCCTCCTGAATATCTGCGAAAGAGCCTAAAATATGACAATTTAAATGATAAAGTTCAGCTACTCTGTAGGCTACTGCATAAGTAGCAATATTTGATAGCTTATGAACAATTTCTAGAGCATAATCAGTTTTATAAGTCAATGTCTAATCAGAATACAATGCACAGGTGGAACATCTTACATGATACACACACGTCATTTAGATTTAAATTCAGTGAAATCTGACCCCTGGACTGCAACCAAAGCAATAAAATGAAGCAATGACTGAGACTATTTCTCATATATAACAGCAGCCATATAGAAAACAAGCTGCACCTCCTCTGCAAGTCCTCGTTTTAGCTCGATGGTCACTCACCTGAGCTGAGAGGAGGGTCTCCAGGACTCAGAGATGCTGCATGTGGCTCGTCATTCAGAGTGACACAAAACATGAGCAAATCATTAAAAGGTGTCCTGAAGCTCAGTTCTGCTCGATTCCATCCGGATTCATCCTTCGAGGAGAATTTCATGCCAAGCGACACTGCAAACTTTCCTGTGATCAACGCGCTAAAGGATTAATTTTGCCCGCAGTGATTATTCCTCATCTCTGTGCGCCGAGTTGATCACATGAACTTTACTGTGAGGAACAATAAACATGATTTTGCTCTGTTATCTTAAGGCCTGTCCTCCATTTTCACCTTGGTCTGCGCTGCACGGACAAACCTGCTCTACAAGCGCTAAGACACCAAACTCAGAATATTGACACTGTCACACACACTCAACTTGACCAAAACCTCTTTTCTGTGCAACACTGCTCCAGAACAGATGTGTTTTTACGTGTCTTTGCTTCCACAGGAGTGGTTTCCGAGCAGATTTTACAGGGACGTGTGAAACACTTTACAGTTGCATGAGGACAGAGCGTTTTTCCTGTCCGTCTAACCATGTGTCTGTAGCGTGTGTCCGCTCCTTCCCCGGGTCTCCTTTTTTGCCTGTTAGACGGCGCCGAGGGCCAGAGACGCTAAAGTCCGCGTCTCTGTCAGGCTTCTCTGACCTCCTGTTGAGTACAACTTCCTGACAAAACCTGACCACAAGGCGGCGCTCCTGAGCTGACACTGCAGGAGCAAATGAGCTCCATCACCACTGAGTGAAATGTGCCAGTCAGTGAGGTGAGCTGTTGGAAAAGTGCACAGAGCTGCACCGTCTTCTTGGCAAACACAATCTTCATTAGATTAAGTCTAATTAACAATAATTACATCACGTGTCAAATTCTCTCTTTATTTGACATTAATTTTCTGTCCCTGTTTTTATGTTAATTCTGTCTTTTTTATGTAAAGCACTTTGAGCTGCATTTATTGTATGAAAGGTTCAATACAAATAAAGTGCATTATTATTATTATTATTATTATTATTATTATTATTATTATGATTATTATTATTATTAGTAGTAGTAGTAGTAGTAGTAGTATTATGTAATAGTGAGTCATAAAAATATTTCAGTCAGTTCGTAGCTGCTTGGAAAATAAAATGTACATTAGGTGTCACCTTGTGGAAATACTGCAGGTTTTTTAACTTTAAAGTGACTTACTGTGTGGGGAAATTCAAGATTCAAGGCATTAATCTTACATTTTGGAGTATAGGCATTGCTCCTTATCATGTTCACACATAAAACTGTATTATTTTTGATATCGTGTTTATTTATCCAGCGCCCTTATCCAAAAGGAGCCTGCGTGGTTTTCTTGTTGCTGAAAGGTACGTGGGGATGAGCGCAGTCTTTCTCACCACTCTGGTGTTTCTGTCTCACATCCTACAGCTCTCGCAGGGCCCTCTCACCCAGCACGACTGATGGTGGACGTCCAACAGAAAACATTTTGTTGGTGCTTAAGTCACATACTTGGCTTTCAGTTCCCAAACATCAGCTGTAGTGTGTCGATAGAGGTCACAGCGAGTTAGTTTAGTTTGTCTAAGAATATGAGTTGTACAGTTTGCAGAAGTGGAAAAGTTTCCTCTAAATTCACAGATGACTTTGCATCGCTCTTTTGATGGGTGTGAGTTGACTAAGAAGTTGGAGCTTAAAGATGTAATTTTACACTGACCAGACAGGACAGTGTCATTGCTCATTATATGTGACATACAGCAGACATTAAAATCATGCTGTAACACTTGAGGACACATTTCAGTCCTGATACCGATACCTGGGCTTTGAGTATCGGCCCCCACAGAGTACCTCTGCTTAATCATTAAGCTGTGTGACTCACTGTAGGGAAGAGACTAGGATTATTCTTTTATGTGCAACAAAATGTAACAAATAAATACGTAGATCTAAAGTACTGCATTGTCATTTATTAGAACAATTGTATCCAATATCAGAGCGGACTATGGTCACGATACTGGAGTCAGCCATTTGAGTCAGTATTGGATGGATATCAGTATCAATATGAGTGCATCTCTAATGCATAGTGCTCATACTTAATATGTGAACACCACGTCACACACTGTGGTATGAATATATGTAGTAAATCACATACATCAACCTCAATAAAAGGGTGGAGGAACAAACGCTCTGTAGCATTACATCAAACTTTCCAACTCTGCAATCACATCCTGCAAAACCATCAAGGTTCAGTACTGAGACAAAGGGCCTTTAAATTCCATGTATCAATCCCGAAGGTAAATGACTATAAAGGAAAATCCCCGATCCCACTAATGAGGCGTGGGCGGTTTGAAAAGATACGTCTGGTCCAGATCAGCCTCTGTGTTTCTCTGCACTGACAGCTGTGAGCGCTGAAGGACAAAAACAGCTGGAATCAGGAGCTGCGCTGGCTCGAGTTGCAGTTTCTGGGTAACAGGCAGACGTTGTTGATAAAACAGGAAGGATTGCCTCATAACTCACTCATTTCCAAGGCAACACCAGACTATCTGTCAACTTTGGCCTGATATGAACTTTTGATCATCTCCATATTTAAGATGACAACAATTCACTGACTGAATATTCTGATTTACTTTAATGCAACTGTCAGTGTTTGGAAAGTTCAGTTTCTACATGAACTAGTTCAAAGTTCAGTTCACAAATGTTAAAATGAACTAGTTCAGTTCAGAGTTCATTTCAAAATGTTGAACTAAGTTCACGTTCTAAAAATGAACTAGTTCATAGATCTTTTTTTCCATTTGTTGCTGCGAGCTGTTATTTTTCAATATTATTGCCACAGCCCAGATAGATCCACAGACAGCAATTATTTGATCAATTTTAACACTGTAACTATGCGTCAGATTTCATCTTCATATCCAATTTTGAATTCTTATCCAACCATGGTTTAAATTAGCATTGAGGGGACAGCATTTCCCCATTGCTGCTTTAACGCTTTGTTGCTGTCCATTCAGTCCACACTAGTAACAGCTGCAGCTTTCACCCCATCTGACTGAAGTGCGGATTTTCTTTTTGAAAGCCGGCAGGCAAAGTTTGCACGGAAATGTCAGATTTTTCCCATCCTCACCGGCTCATACGACTGGATCATACGACACCGCCTTGCTGCTTTGTCGCCTACATGCTGCTTTTTGTTTTGATGACGCATACGGCGGTGTGACACTGGTGGCTGGTGTTGCCAGATTGGGTGTTTTTTCCGCCACATATTAAGGCCTGTTTACGGTGTGTTTTTGCCAGGTTTTCGCCTGGAAGGCTCTATAGAAATCTGGCACCCTATTGAACAACGTTAAACTGAGAGAGCGTGCCATTCACAGACACCAGAATGAACGAGTTCATAGTAACGTTCATCAGGCAGTAATACAGAACATTCAGTTCACGTTCACCCAAAATATGAACAAGTTCATGAACTATCGTTCAATGAACGCGTTCAGGCACAACACTGGCAACTGTGACCACTGATGTCAAAAGGTCTCAGTTTCTGTTCCCATAACACAATGTTGCATCTGCACAGACATCACTTTCCTCAAAATGAAGAACAGCGTACCGCATATTTACTACTGCCTGCTATAAGCTGAGTTTCGTGCAATAATCTCTCTTTGGTAGACTGTACATAAGAAAAGGGGACAGAGTCTTAGAAACAGAGCAAACAAAAAAAATTAGAAGAATTGAAGTGTGGTCTTTATGCCCGTTAAACACAGGCATTACAGAGATTTGATAGAGTGAAAGCATGTAAGTAAATAAATCTCTTAGTGCAAAATAGGAAAGACCAAAAAGGTGCTTCTGCATGTTAGCTTTGAAATGTTAGTTTGCCTGCAGGAGAATCCTTTAATACCTCAGATTTTCCTCTACCTCTCAGTCTCTCCACAGGCTTTAAGGGCCGAGTTCTTATAAACCAGAGAGATGCCCTGGTTATTGTTCGGATGAGTTTGTGCCTGCTCAGGCGTTTGGCTGCTTGTCGTCTCCCTTTTTCCCGGGAGAACAGATATCAGTTTGGACCGGTAGTGGTCTCCGGCCAGGAAATACAGAATTGGGTCGATGCAGCTGTTGACGCTCGCCAGCGGCCTGGTGATCTTGTAAGTAAAGTTGACAATGTTGAGGAAGTCGCAGTTAAGATTCAACACACGGGAGGTGTAGTAGAGGGTCCGCGTGATGTGAAACGGGACGAAGCTCACAGCAAACACCACCAACACCACAATGATGAGCTTGATGGACTTCTGACGTGAAGTGGCGCCCTGCCGACTGGAAGACAACCCTCGCCTGGGCCGGCACAGGGCCCGCGCCATCAAGCAGTAACACGCCACAATGACTAGGAAGGGGATGCCAAACAGGAGCACCATGACAACAGAGCTGTAGTCCACATACTCCTCAAAGGACTCCTGGTTGGTTGTGTCATGGCACAGGGTGTCATTGTCCCTCCTGGAGGTGGTGACGAAGATGAGGTTGGGCACCAGGCACACAGTCACCACACACCACACCATGCCACACACCAGGTGGGCGTGGCGGGGTTTGACCAGGGTCAGCGCCTTGATGGGGTGGCAGATGCCCAGATATCGGTGCACGCTGATGCAGGTGAGCAGGAGGATGCTGCAGTAGAGGTTGGCATAGAAGAGGAAGCGCACTATTTTGCAGGCGGCCACTCCGAAGGGCCAGTGGCTGCGGTTGGCGTAGTAGTAGATGAGGGTGGGCAGGGAGAGGACATACAGGAAGTCGGACAGGGCGAGGTGGAACATGTACACCGTGCTGGGGTTCCACGGGCGCATCTTGAGGAAGAGCCACAAAGCTGTAGCGTTGAGTATGAAGCCAAACACAAACACCAGACTGTAGGACACAGGCAGCAGGATGTACTTGAACTCCTCATTAAAGCGGCAGCTAGAGTTGAAGACTGAGATGAACAGCATCGACTGGTTGTGCGTGGCAGGGCTGCTGATGAGCGTTTCCATAATGATGTGCAGCACTCAGCGCGGCGCTCTCAAGCCAGCAGACGACAGAACCTTCAAAGGAAGAAAACTTCTACCTTATTTATCTGTTTTCTAGCATTTTATGGAACAAATGATAAATCAATGAAATAACTGGCAGATTAATGGTTTAATTATATAAAAATAATCTTTAGTTGCAAGCCTTCGATTAGTTTATTTAGGAGTCCATTGTATATTTGTAGTCTGTGTTCAGGTCCCTTACTAATGTAAAAGTAAGTAGTAATGCCAAGTATATACACAGTATATATATAAATACATATATATGTCTCCGAAAGACATATAGTGGAAGAAGCCATCAAAACTATAACTTAAGTGAAAGTAACAATGCCACAAATCTTTACTTAAGCAAAAGTACGAAAGTATTCACACTAAACTTTTCTTAATGTACAAAAAGTAAAAGTATTCATCATGCAGAATGTCCCATTTCAGAAAAAGACATCTGTTACATTACTGAATTATAATTATTGATGTATTCATATGCACATTGCTTGGTGCAGCTGGTAAAGGCGGGGCTTATTCTTGATAAAGTGCCGCGTAGCTTGTGACCGTCACCAATGATCAACAAAGTCTTATCTTTATCCATAATAATACACCATCATGTATTTATTGATTATACTTATCAGCCTATTATTAAGCTGAAACGTTTTTAATAAGGAAAGGCATTAAATAAAGTGGAGTAAAAAGTATAATATTTCGTAAGGTTGTAGTGGAGGAGAAGAATTAAGTAGTATCAAATGGAAATACTCATGAAAAGTACCTCAAAAATTGCACTTAAGCGCAGTACTTGAGGAAATGCACTTGTTACTTTGCTCCACTGTCGATTCATAGTTTAGTGTTCAAAAGACAAACTGTTTGACCGCATCTGGTATCTAAATAAGCTTCCACATATGTTAAACAACATTAACCCTGGTCGATGTGTGTCGTTAACGCACAAACACACACACAAAATACACATGTATGAGTGAGAATGCAGCATTTGTGACACCGCGGCCACTCACCCCAGCGGGGATCCTGAAGACGCGCTGGTCACACGCCGCTGATCCCAGTAAACAGAGACTCCCACCAGTTTCACCCTCCTGTCAGCCGGGATGCAGCTGCTGCTCCTCTCAGCCCGTCGTCCTTTTCGGCCCTGACACATGAAACAGGCGCTGAGAAGTTAGTTTTCGCTGGAAGAGGCGCTGGAGTCCATGGCACCGCAGCAGGGACACTCCGCTCTGAGCGCACGGCACATGGAGAGAACAGAGAGTTGAAATGGGAAGTCACACTAAACTTCCGCCCAAAAAAAGCCTTCACTGGAAGCCGCTTGTAAGTCTGTAAAGCACGTGAAACTGCTGCCAGAGCTCATCTTCACAGAAACATTCATCCACACTTTAAGTTTTACTCTGGATTTTCTCCTTCTAGCAGCAGCTCAAGAAGAAGTATATCCACATTTTAGTAAAGCTGGCGCACAGATGATGTCTTTTTGTGCCTCTGTTTCCTTCCACATCATTCCAGAGCCAAATGTTATTCCCATAAACATTTTTTATTGTCTAATGTATGATGAGCTCATGATATTAATGCGTAAATAAGCCATCAGAGCCAGCACACAGCATTAAAGCTTCCATGTTAACACCCTCATTAACACACGAAGCAGCAGCTCTCTAACACTGGTTGATTATGAGTACTTTTACTTTTGATATCATAGAACACTTAACTGCTCATACTTCCTTACTTGAGTAAATGTTTGAATGCAGAACTACATCGTGATGTTTTAATTACTAGACTTCTTCATCATTATTCTGTGTCTTTGGAATAGAAGCTCACTCCCATGACAGCACTCAATGGCAATCAATACTGAAATGCTGCACAGGGTCATATTTGCACAGCTGTACAGTAGCTGTTATAAAACACAACATTTGCTCTTAGGAGCTGTGAGGGACTAACTTGCTGCATCTCCTCGGTCATCTTTGCCACCTCAAGCTTTTCTGGAAGATTCACACGATAAGGGCTGCAGTTTTAAAGTCTGTGCATGAAGACGTAAAAGCAGGCACAGTGAGCAATGCTGTTATCAGAGATGGTCAATAGCCTGTCATTTAATAAGTTAGCAACAATTAAAGCTTGATTGACCCAAAGCCCCAAATAAGCCAAAGAGTTTGTACGCATTAGGTTTAAAGTTCCCCCTTTATGGTCAACATCGAGGCTGACAGTGGTGCACAAAATAAAGTTCAGTCTTCAATACACTGAAATGTTTTTTTTCCAGTTTTTTTCCAGCAGACAAATCCTGGAAGTATTTTGACGTTCATTTATGAGATATTTCTAAGACTGATATGGTGAATAAAAGTAAGTATTAGATATATTGCAGGTGAAAACAATTGGAAAGTCCAGACCCCTTCACCCTATTCCCACAATGCGTGTGTGTGTGTGTGTGCGTGTGTGGGTCAGCTTGCTGGTAGCAGTATGAGCGTTCTGTGTTTGTGTACTGTATTGGGTTCCTGTGGTTTAGATGTCTGGAATGTGAGTGGGCCACTGACAAAGCATGTTCTTCATCAGAAAGCCCCTTCAAACAGCAGCATCGGTTCACAGCCCCTCACAGATGGAAAACATGTCAACACACAAACAAAGCTTTCGCGCTCATTTTTCCATCGTTACACAACCGCCTTCCTCCTTTTGCCTTCAAGGCCCCCTCCTCCCAAAAATGTATTTTGTTTTTTAGCACCTAACTTGTTTTGAAACCTCACTGTCAGGGATAATGTGCATGCATGTGCAGAGTTTGACATTAAAAGTCGTGTACTTACATGTTCACCGTGCTTATGCAACATCGTAATAGCTAAGAAACCAATCGCGCTCCATTAAGTGACTTCGGAAAGGCTGCTGTGGAAATGTGAAGCCTCCAGAGCACAAGCACAGAGTGGAGTTTTCAGTGAAATGAAACTTTTGAAACATTCTCAATGAGGGTGGAAGATATGGAAATTTAAGAATGTCTAATAAGGTAACTGAACTTTTTGTGGGAGAAGAATATCCCACCCTAATTAATATTGATGTCTTTAAACTTGAGCTCCTTATGCTAAAACATGCTGCTGCTGTCACGTATCAACTACAATCTAAACCCTTTTCAATTAAACATGTGAGTTTTCAAAGGAAACCATTCCATGCTCGCCGCTCTTTTCCTTTGATTTGCATGTTACCAAAAATTCCCAGCCCCCCCCCCCCCCCCACACACACACACACACACACACACACTCAGTGATGACATCACGACAGCAAGTATAGCAGTGACTCATTGGTCGCTGCCACACACCTGCTGCCAGAGGACAGAGAGATGTGTTCGGTCATGCCTTAATGAGTAACCACCTCAACTGAAGCAGACAGAGGAACTCTGAGTAGAATATTTACGAGTTATTTTGGGATGGGATCCGCAGCTGCCTCATGTCTTTCTGCTGTGGTCTATTATTTAACTGAGCTGACAAATACAACTCTCACGTTTGTTTGTTTGTTGCATCATTTCAGTCATCCTGTAGTCACAAACATAACTGATGTAATCATATTTAGGAGCAGCTTACGCTCAGCTTTAAAGGGAAGTATCTTTTTGCTATTGATTTACCAAGTACGGTGGCAAAGAATTGCACCATGAATGACAGTGATTTTGTAAAATGGATATGGTTCTGTCTCTGGTTTTACAAACTATACTCTTGGAAGCGACTTACGTTGCCTTAACACAAAAGTACCATATATTCATTATAGGTCAGGTGATTCATTCACGTTGACATTCACTGAATTCCATCTTCTCAAGGTCTGATCGCAGTCTTTTCTGTGTGCGCGCTGTGAAAAAATCTGTTTTTCGTACACAGCCCTGCTTCTATAAATGGAAAACAACCAAAGTGGCTCGGACCGAGCCACCAGCACTATTCCAGCTATTCAGCGACAGGTGGCATTTGTGCTCGTGAACAGGACGAGGGGATGAGGAGGGGAGACGGGGGAGCGAGCGGGATGGTAAACCTGGAATGTGAACATGGTTTAATCACATTATGAAGAAGGACCTCACCTTTAAGTAGGAGTCGAGGTGCCCTTGATCACCATACAAGCAGCATAATGTGATGATGTGATCTGAGCGCTGAAGTGGAACAGACTCAAGGCAGTGATTTCTGTGGTTCCGTCGCTGCTCCACAGCATGAAATAACACTTGTGATTGCTTGGTGACAGTCAAGAGTTGCTTTATGCACTTTACCGTTATAAAGGTTGCATAAAGCACGCACAGTGAACACAGGTACTGATTAAGTGACATGATAGCGACAGTATGAGACAGTAAACAAAATGAGATATGCCAGGTCCTTCTATACCAACTTTACAGACACTGTTCCAGTAGATTCAGTATGTACAGCTATGGATTTCATGCTCCATAGGTTTAATAGAGTGCTTTTACAAGCTCAGATCCAGGCTCAATTATAGCAGAGTAATGGAAAGCACACGGTAAAAGGAATGAAGGTGAATGGTAAACACTAGCCTTGAGTGAACACTGGAAATTGAAGGGCCATATTTTCAAAATTCATTTAAAACAAAATCAATGAGATGTTTACACCAAGATCAATATTTGTATAAGTGTCAGTAACTGGAGATGCAC
Source organism: Chaetodon trifasciatus (assembly GCA_037975065.1). Taxonomy (NCBI): domain Eukaryota; kingdom Metazoa; phylum Chordata; class Actinopteri; order Chaetodontiformes; family Chaetodontidae; genus Chaetodon; species Chaetodon trifasciatus. The sequence goes on from JBBMOE010000045.1 coordinate 3,370,439, forward strand.
CTCCTGGTTTTCTGTTCGTATCACCCACCTCTTTCATTATCCGTCAAGATGGACAGATGAATTAAGCAGATTGTGCAGCGTTACTTCCCACGTCATGTCCGCTTTGTTGTGTTGACGCAGACAGACTATTGTTAGAGTATTGATCGAGCAAATGAAAAGAGGGCTGTGGTAAAGTCCAGCTGATGTGATTGATATCCGATCAGCCTGTCCTCCTCTCAGACCTCGGGTCCAACACTTCTTCCAGTTCTAAGGGAGCAGACTGCGAGGCTTCGTACCATCAATGTTTGTCATCTCCGCATGTCAGTTCCAGTTCCTGGGCAGGTTCTCCAGGATCCTGCGTCTGTGTGACGGGTTCGTCACTCCTGCGGCACGTAGATCCTCCTCTGTGATACCACTGTGCAGAGGAGAGAGAGCCCAAAAGAAATTCAACCAGGTGTGAAAAAACATTTTAGTTAACTGAAATAAACTAGACTAAACTATAAAGGAAATGTATTAAGTTTTAGTCAAATCTGCCAACGCAAGCATGAGGATGCATTGGTGTCTATGTTTACTGACGCATTGTTGAGGGATGTATATGTGCTCACAAAGCGGTGAACCTCGCTCCTTCCTTGCTTGTGAACGACTGAGCCTTTCCAGGACGCCCCTTTCATACCCAATCATGATACTATCACCTGTTACCAATGAACCTGTTCACCTGTGTAATGATCCAAACAGGTGTTTTTGGAGCATTCCACATCTTTTTAAGTCTTTTGTTGCTCCTGACCCAACTTAATTGAAAAGTGTCGCTGACATAAAAATCAGAATAAACAGATATTTACAAAAATCAGTGAAGCTGATGAGGTCAAACATTAAATATATTGTATTTGTACTGTTTTCCATTGAGTATATGTCAAAAAGGATCAGCAAGTTATCACACTCTGCTTTATTTATGTTTTCCCAACATTTTTGGGTTGTAGTTTGTGTCTTAGCTTTGATTTAAAAATGTGGATTTAGATGTTAAGAGAGTGGCATGTTTGGGGCATTTGACAGCTCCGTGCTGGAATTCATATCTCAGCCTGTCACACTCTGTGGTGTGGTGGTTGCTTTCATCCAAACTGCCTTCTGTGTTTGTGTAGATAAGGTCATCACATTGGCTGTGGAACATGTTAGATAAAATCATTTTACCTGAAGTAATCCAGATCATCCCAGCCATTGAGGCTGAGTCCCAGGGTGTATTTCTGAAGACCCAGAGCACTGAGGAGCTCGCGTACAGTCTCGGGTGCACCTTGGAGGACAGACACCTGCATTGACATAAAGCAGACAGATTTTTTTGTTTTTCTACAGAGAACCAGGAGTTACGTCAGTTTTAAATACTGTGTTTGAGAGCAGTGTCCTACCTCTTTCTCCCAGCTGTAGCCTCTATCTCCATGCATGGAAGGGCCATTTCTATAACCTGCCCTGTGGTTGGGTATGGATGGGCCTTTCTGCTCTGTGGGGAAGAAGTCAACTTCACTGAGGGACTTGGCAATTTGCAAAGCAGTGAGGGAGTTGTCTCCTGTAGGTCCAGGGGGCTGCTGATCCACCATCCAGGGAACAGGTGCCTGACAGGGCGCTACGTGAGTGGGGATGTAGGGGAAAGCTGACGGCGCCTTGGCTGCCCGAACAGGATTGGTCCTTTCTGGGAGAAGCTGATGTTGATCCCTTCTGTTTTTTTCCCTGATGATTTCTGAGTGATTCATGTACAAGTTCCTTAGGTTCTTCTCGGGCAGTATGGAGTCTTGAACAATATTTTTACCTTGGTATTTGTCTCTGGGCTGTGAAGTCTGTTCCTGGTACTGTGGCATGGCGTTACTTGAGGGTGGAGGGATGGGAGATGGGTTTTTGGCCGGGAAAAGCTGATAGGAGGAGTTGGTTTGGGGCGTATGAGGGTCATTGGTTGGAGTGTACTGGGGCAGGACGGCTGGAATTTCAATCTCTGTAAAGTCTGATCTGCGACAGGGTCTCCTGTCAAAGCCCTGACGTCCTGAGATTTTGGGGAGCTGCAAGGCCTCATTTCCAGACCAGATCACCTGATGGTCCCTTCGCTGGGGGAGAGCTTCCTCCACCCTGCGCGCCACCGACACGCCTTCAAAGATGAAGTAGGCAGGATTTGTGTAGCTGCTCGGAGTAAGTTTGGGAGGCGCTGCCAAAGACCTGCAATGAACACACAAGTCTTGTATGTAAGTATTTGTCCACAATTCTCACTCACTTTCTTCACAGGAGTTTGAATTCACTCTCAACTGTGTGGGTGATCAGACCAAAAGTGATTGGTTGATTTGGTGTGCTTGCATGTATTTAATTGACCAGTGTAGTTGCCTGATGTTGCATTGCAATGCATCAAAATTTGAGCTGGCAAATTTGACAACTGGTAAAAATGCCAGTGACTATGACATAAATGTTGGAGATTATTACTTTAAACTCCAGATTACAAAATCAAGTAATAGCATGAAAAAGTATTGATAATTCTTTAAAATAATTTAGATAATATCTGTTGTATCGCAATTCATCTGGTCATGGCCAACAGAATTTGGGAGCAAATGTCTGAGAATTCTTTTCAAAATAACAGTATGCTGTGTGAAATATGAAAAAAACAGAGCAGATAAAATGTGATCGCAATCACAAAAAGATTTGTAAGCCTGAGCTAAAGACCTCTAGAGAACCTTTCCGCAAGAGCTGAAGGTTTTCTGCTGCTTTACTGATGCTCAGAGACACAAAGAAGAGGTCCTCACCTCTGTATTGGGACCTGTGTAGGTGCAGAAGACGCGTGTCCCCTCCCAGGATCTTTCTCCAAGTGGAACCACTCTGAAAAAGCCAAATCACAGGAAATGAATGGCACATTTCGTAAAGAGCAAAGGTTGTTCAAAGTGTGGAGCGTCTAGGCCAAAGGCTGTGTCAGTTTGCAGTCACACAGCGATTGGTGGTGTTTGTGTGTGTGTTGCTGTAGTTCCTGACCTGGTGGCATAATACTCATCTGTCCTGTCTCAGTGTCTCAGTGTCTCAGGATGCATCTGGTCAGGGCCAGTCAATCAGGAGCCAAAAGAGGAAGCGGTCGATAGATACCAGCAAGTGTAAAGCCAAGCCAGCGATCATTGAGGAACCAAATAGAGGAAGCAATGTGAGACTCACGGGAGAGTCAAAGAATGCAGTGACAGTGGAGATGGAAGTTTAGTGGGAAGTGATAGTGCAAGCAAGGCAGAGGGTAGGACAGGGCCAGGTCTGGCAGACCCACCATAGACTTTGTCTCGAGTTCCTCGTCTGTCCTTGGGCACATGGATCCTGACCCGTCCTCTTATGGAGCCCATCTCCTCGCCTCGGTGACTCAAAAATGTCTCGAACTGCTCTGATGCACCAGTGAGCGAGCGCAGAGCCACACAGCATTCACCTATGGAAAAGATTTTATTATTCCCTGGATCAATGAGACATTTCACCCTGAAACACAACAAGGTGCAGAGTGCAAGTTATCGATCCAGATCTTAGACTTCTGACATGATTTCCTTAGTTTTGGATATACTGACTGTAGTTCAGCTGCACTGAAGGTTGATTTGGAGCTCTCAATTCAGTGCCTCAGAACACAACAATCAATACATTTTATTGTGAATATTTTCTTTCCTTTGCATGGAAAAACTTCAAGCATGTCTCAGTAGAAAATAGTCCATGAAACTTTCAAGATGTCTGTCAAGATTCTCATTCATCCACATCATGGTACTTCTGAGTGCTTCAAAAGGCAACTGGACTTGTTTTGTGGTTCAAGTTCAAGACGAAATCTGCAAACTCTATCAAAACATAATGAAGCCATCTGGATTAAAATGAAAAATTTAAAGAAATCATTTCATGTTATTGGATAAACTGTCACTTTAAGGGTTAGCACTTTAAGGTTTCACTCCTTAGCATACCTAGAGGGACATTATGAATAGAGAAGGCAATTAGACAAAGTTAGTGACCAACCATATGACTCAAACCCGTCACATGACTTGACAGACAGCAGCAGGTGCTGATCCTGAAGATACTCCATGTCGGACATGATTGGAAGAAGCTAGGACAGACAAACAAATCACAAGTTAACAATCTGACTCCAGAAACAAACAATGCTTTCAGCCACTTCCAAATGGGCCCAGCCTCTGACCTTCGGCAGTTGTTTGAAGGACCAGCCCAGTTTTAGGAACCCGGGAACGTCACAGCTCTGCGAGTCATTCTCACTTGAGCGTCGTGTCTCTGCAAAGGTAGACATGAAAGCCTTTCTGCCACTGTGCTGCATCACGCTTTACATTAAAAGCCTATTTGACGGGACACCATACCTTCAAGGCAAGACGAATGGAATTCAATGAAGAACTTTGCCTTGCTTGCTGTCTTCACAATGGCCTCGATGCCTTCGAGCTCTATCCAGGCCCTCTCCATGCCTGAATTTAGATCTGTGCCAGACAAACGCATAACAATACTGTTCACTTAATAGAGGGATTCAGTCTTATTGCATGTGTTTGTGTCCACAACAATGACAGCACCTGTTTTGGAGCTGAACTGTGATGTCACTCCCACTTGGAACGTGGCAAAAACAGGTGAGTGATCGCTCGTGAAGATGTCATCCGTGCAACCTGGTAAGAGACAAATCCACCATCTTACTTTCTTATTACAATTGCAATAACATCACTAAACATCTTCTATGCACTGGAGCTAAAGTGATTGCACAGCACTGTGAGGTAGATGAGCTGTCAGCGACATTTCACAAGATGTGACAATAGAGTGACTTCACAGACAAAAAGCAGCTTTTCTACTCCCCAGTATTTGTTGTGTTTTGTTAGTTTGCCGAGGTTAGTCAGAAACAGAAGCTCAGGCTGAATGAGAGGAAATGACTCTGTTTCTTTATGGACCACAGACCAGGATGTAGGGGTTGACCGTTATTCGTTTTGAGGGCTGCTCTCTTTTACAGCGGTACAAATGAAAAAAAAAAAAAAAAAGACCACAGTTATCTAATTTGAGAATGCTGCATCAAAACCTCTGGCTATGTGAAGACTTAAGCACTGCCCGCTCTTTGTTGCTCTTATACATTTTGTTTATGCCTTATTTAACATTTCCTCCTGAAACTTGTTTGATTTTCATCTCACCATATGAAGTGCACATGTTGTGCATCTCTGGGTAGGACTTCCACAGGATCCTGTCACACCATGATGGGACATTGACTCGCACCTACAGAAATAAATCAGCAACATATTACATGTGTGTGTGTTTACAAGTGAAATTGCCATATTTCTATGCAGTACAGTCATTCCTGTTATGCCAGACGTTCCATTTTTAGACTGTGGGTTAAATCTTAACCTCCTATTTTCAGCGCTCATGGCAGCTGCTGTCAAAGACTCGTTCAATGGGATTAAGTTGCACATAAAAATATCTGCGAGTGAACTTTATACTTAGAACACTTCTCGGGCCTCATCTTTGTTGTACTTTGCTGTTACGGTGTGTGTTATATATTTAATATCAGAGCCTAAAATAACATGATTAATACGAAAAATAAGAGGATAAGATGAAGAGGTGCTTTTATATAAAGGATATTAATGCAGCAATTAATCAGCACTGAGAGACTCCAAAAAGAAATATTTAAGCATTTGAGAGGCTGTACTTAGATCTCCAAAGTCAACAGGACTCGTCCTTTAGGGACCATGAATCAGCAGAAAAACCTTGACCTATTATTGGTTCAAGAGGAGAAGTCAGGCCATCACCAAAGTCAGTAGCATGGCTGAAAACATTTTTTGGCAGCTACTCAGAGGTGCAGAGAGGGTTTTTATTGTGGGCACACATCCGCTGGCCAGCACCTGAATGAATTTTTATGTACGCATCATCCTGTTTTTCTGAGGTTCTTTTGTGCAGCAATAAATGACTCACTCCTGAAGTCTTGTACTTTTGCCATAGGTAGCAGTCCCTGGAGCCCCGCTCATACCGATAAGTGGGTGGAAATGCAATCTTCTCTTCCTCTTAAGCATGATAAACAGAAAAAGAGCACAGAGTGAGGTTAGCAAAGGCAGAGCTAAATCATATTTTAATGGTTCTGTATTTCTTTATCATTTATTTTGTGCAAAGTGCAAAACAGAGTTCAAGTGCATGCACAATAACTGTCTGATATTTAAAGCTTTCAGTTTAGAACAAAGGCCAACCGCAAACTCACTGAAATTGAAAAAGGCCTTCCTCTTGTGTCTCTCTCGAGTCAGTTGATCTGCACACATAAGCTCCTCAAACTCTCTCTTAGAGACATGTTTCAGGATGTCCTGGAGTCAGTGAGGACGGGACAGAAGCAGTAACATCAGCATCTGGGATTTCGATCATTACGCCACACGTACTATCAATCCGGTCTTCAAGGGTGCTGATTTAGAGCACTACGTTAATTAAAGAAATTCTAACAGTCGGTCTGACCTGTACATCCAAGTCAAGTCTGTAGTTGAGGTCTCCACACCAGAAGAGATGGGTGAAGCGCAGGCTGATGTCGAAGGCACCGAGCTGTTTTTCACCCAGAGAGAGCAGTCTGAGGATGTCCACAAAGTTCTGGTTCCTCCTGAATATGACGCACATCAAAGGAGGCAATTACATGAAATGAAACAGGAGAACACACACGCTTGGTCTTGAATATGTTTATACACACATGCACACAATGTACCTCAGGACTTTCTCACTTCCGGAGGTCAGGTGGCAGTTAACAAACCCAAAGGATGTTCCATTAAAGAGGAAGGAGACTCCAACAGCACCCTTGTTTCCTGAAACATCAGAGATATTCAACCTCAAACCTCCGGCTTATCAAAAACACGCTTTGTTCTGGTTAATTGTGCACTGATACTTCTGGCTGATGTCCATGATATCATGAAGTCATGCATGGCAGCCTACCCAATGTGTTCCCCAGGCCGGTCCTCACACTGGCTGTGTTCACATGGCTGATGCGACTCTCGTGCTCTGGCTTCACAAACACAGCCAGCCTCATATTCCAGAGGGACTGTACTGCCACCTACAGGACAATGCGCTGCATTACAACAGATGACAAGAGCAGCGTCCAGCGGAGGGAACACATAATTACAGATTTCTCAACTGATTTGACTCATTTCTATAAAGCCAGGTTCCAACACAGCCACTGGAACAGATGCTCATTGGCAGAGCAGACCAGTTCTACAGCAGGATGAAGTGTTGCTTTCATTTCAGATGACAACAGAACAACTGTCTATAATTGAGATATTTTCAGATAAATTCCCAGAAGACGAAATACTCTCATAATCCTTTCCTGTAATCTGAGATGCTGCTGAACCATCAAGATCAAGTGAAAAATGTGTGTTCCTTCCCACCTAACATGTACAAACAAATGTAATATTTCACCGTTATACATGATGCCCTTTGAAATGCTGAAGAAAGTGTACAATACTATGAAATGAATTAAGCACAGACAAATAATAATGTTAAAATTCAAGCTTTGTAAGACTAGAACATCAGGACTGACCCCACTATCACAGAGAAGATTTTCAACTGTATGCTTTATGCTTTATATGGTTGTCAGGTGAAATATACTTGATATTCAGCGAGCCTGTTCAGGATATTACACAAATAATCTCACACATTGCTCTCAAATATGTAGCCTTATGTTTTAACATTTTTCATTGCAGTGAAGATGAAAAAAAGAAGCTACCTTGTGACTTCATTTCTCATCAATCTTGAGCATGAAAACTGATTTTGAGGTTCCTGCAGTTGAGGTTTGTGCATTTGAAAACAATGAAAATGTATAATTATATCTTTAAAGAATCATAAGAGCTCAATGGCTGCATTTAATGTTTTAACAATTGATAAAAAATTTTAGCAAAATGGTTACTTAGAGATCATTGTGCAAAAACAAGTGCTGTTTGGTTCAAGTGGCAAATATATGACTTTAAAATTAAATGTACAATGTTCTCCTATCGGTAAACCACTGATCTCCTTGCTCTCCATCAATTTAGCCTTGCACTATTATAACATTGTTGGACTCATGTTGAAAAGTAAAAAAAAAAAAAAATCTAAAGCCACAAAAGGCTTTATGCAACCTTTTCACATATGCTGTGGTACTCTAAATGGCCTGTAAACAGTCTTTGATGTGTAAAATCTGTGGAGTTCCCCTCCAGCTATTCTGGGCATGTAAAATTGTGACTCTTCTGTGAAACGTGGTAACTTCATGGATATATATAGACACCAGTTGAAGCTGAAACAGTTGGTGAATTACCTGTTTGAAGTCAATGTGAGTGTAACTACGAAGGGTTGCTTTGATATGTTCTGTCCATTCTCTCTCCCCCTGAGGGTTTTCCTGAGTCCCCAAGGCATAGATGTCATGTGGGAGCAAGGCGGTCGACTCATCGGGGGTGTGTCCCAAACCGCAGCAGGTCACCCACGTCTGTAGGCTGCGAGGAGGAGGGGAGCCACCTGAGTGTGCAAAAAAAAAAAACCCACAGTAAAAAACCCTTCTCCCCCTAATGCAGCACATTAGTGAGTCTTCTGTTGCCTGACAGTGAAAGACGCATCACACTTATGGTTACCCATATTCCAGGTGCCAACAAACACAGAGACCACGTCGGGTTCACTCAGCTGGGAGTGCCTGGTTTTCATCAGCTGGAGGAGTTGGCAGAAGGCGTCACATTTCTGACAGGGATGAGAGTCACTGAGTGAATTATGGGAAAGGAAACGGTGGATTCCATTGAATGATAAAATCCATTGTCTTGCCTTCTTACCCGTGCACTCTCAAACGTCATCTCCCGCGGTGTGTTGTGGTGGCTGTCAACAATCATGCGTACCTTGGCGGGGCTGCTCTGGAACTTGACAATCTGAAGGACTGATGCACAAGAAACATGCATGCAGACAGTTAAGCAACACATTTGCAAGCCAGAGAAACACTTTGTAAACGTAAGTACGTTTTCTCACTTCTGTCATGTGAGACCCTCTCTATGCCAAATGAACCAGCCTTCCTGTCAAAGAGCAGCACACCGGTGTCCACATCCACAGAAACAGTCTGTCTGCCATATCTCACCATCTTCACCTGGACACACAGATAAAAACAGCTGTTTACATAGTCAGAGGTCAAAGGTCAAACATAACTGAATAACTAACAGACAGACCTCTACAGATTTTTGTTGGTTCCTTTTCGAACCTGGTTTACCTGAAACGAGTGGACTGGCAGCTGTCTGGCGTGGTTCTTGACAGGTGTTACAGTGGCGGGTGTCGGTTCAGGAGGGGGTGGGTTAGGCTGCACTGCCAGGTTGTGATTGGTCACCGCATCTTGTAATGCTTTTAACACCTTTATAAGCAGAGAATTTGCAGTGTTACAATCTAACTGGTGTTGTTCATCACAGACAAGACTGAGCGCTGCCACTACATGTTACAACATGAGAACTGTGGACTTTAGCGCTGGACTTTAGTTACTGTTGCTTTGCCTGTCAAGCTTTCCCTACTTGCACCGCATATAAAGGAGTTTACAGTGGTAACAGTGGCAGATTCACCATTGAAATCCACAATAATTTTTTAAACAAGAGGCTTTTAAATCGTCACAGAAGCCTCTCGTTTCTAGCTGACAACCTTGGATTTTGCCTGACTAAAGTAAGATAATGCTAACGGTTAAACTCCATGAGTCAGATTGGAAGGCTGTCTGCAGCTGTTTTCCATGTGACACATCTTAAAACAAGAACGATGTAAAATATGTGCGATGGCTGCATTCATGATATAATGCTAAAAGATTAACACTAAAGCTTCATGACCCAGGCACAACATCAGCATCCTCACCAGCTGTTGATCCATGTAATGTGTACGAGTGAGCAGCACTGTTTGTGTATTTCAGGATAGAGCTAGTTAGTGTAGCCTCCCTTAAATTGTTTGGATTCTCACTATAGAAGAATAAGAAGACAAGCGATGCAGCGGTTAGATTCAGGCTCTGCTTGTTGTTCATATTTTCAAACAGTGCGCTTCACTTTTTTTGCTTCACAATAGAGAGGGATTTGAGGATATGAGGAAAAAGAGTTTGGCAAATGTGATGGTATCTAATGCATGTTTGGCTGGAGCTGCTGGAATGTGAACATCCCTAAAACAAAGAGCTATAAGCTTGTTGGCTCACAGATTGACACGTCTGTCATCAGTGTATGTGTGTTGTGTTTTAGGTGTCTGAAAGACTACAAACAAGACGCCGCCTTCCAAACTCTTGAGATTCAGAGTATCACTCCTCTTAGTGCCTCATGCACGTCACATCAACATGTAGAGAAATGCAAAGCTTGACAGACAAAGGGTCAATTTGTTTGTTCAAGTGTTTGATCTCTTTCCTAAAATTAAATATGGGCTTTAACACAATAGTGGTTTGTTGTCCATGCACTGGCCATTATGGCACAAGTATTTTGTCATAAACAAGAAAAGCCATCAATAGATAACTCTGTTATGTCATGTTTACTCAACATGAACATACCTTTTTCTCCAGTGAAGACAGGAGGCTGACCAAAGCTGAAATCTTACACAACAGGCTGTCTATCTCCATCTCTGGGCCCTTGATCCAAAAATACAAGAGGAAAGGTGCAATGAGTTGATATACATGTATGTATAAGAATGCACGTTTATCCTCTAAAGCGCTGTGTTACCATACCATACAGCATGGTTTGTATCGTACCTGTGCTTTGGAGTGTGTTAACGAGCAGCTAGGATGATCGAAGACCTTGGCCAGGGTTTCCAGGCTCGACAGAGTCTGGTCAATCTCACTGTAGATCAGGTCAATAAACAACTTTTGGTTAATGACCATTCAACTATTTACATACATTTCAGTGCTTATGTTTAGCAAAAAGGTAAGCTGCATTATCAGTTTACTGCATCATAACAGTCCGTACACAGTCCGCAAGTTGACCTGTTTTCACTTTCAGTTCATTAATAATGATAACAGCAAAAACATCCTGACCTGTTTAGGCCTTGGCAGGCAGTACCCAGAGTGCGCTTGAGGTGGCATAGAGTTGTTGCCCCTTTATGCACATTCTCAATGTCGAGAGGCAGCTCACTGAAGAGGTAGTCATTGAGTAAACGAATCACCTCACCTGCAGTGCTGTAAACAGGATAAAACAGGCAGAACTCAGACTGTAATATTTTAGAAACTGTGCATTTCTGCTCTCTGGACTTCACTATTGTTTAAGTTTTATCTGCTAGCAAAAACCCCTAAAACATTTGAGAAATAGAGGAGAGCAAGAGGAGGAGTTCAGCACACAGCAGATACTATATTCACACTGTTTATTAATAGGCCAAAAAAAAAAAAAAGGAGCGACCAATGTTTTACATGTTGTTTTCTCTCTGCTTGACTGCCAACAGGTGCGTATTTAAATGAGACAATGCTAATTACTAGAGAATATAACAGATGGCTAACATTAAAGTGGCACTACAAATCACTTCAAGTCAATAAAACAGACACATGCATAAACCTGATTTTGATACAGAAAAGAAAGGAGAAAAAGAAAAGCTATACATGCAGCATAGATAGTGCAAGGAATTTATCTGAAAGAGAGTTTTGGAAATCAATAATTGTTTTGGATTTAAGCTAAATAATCGTACCCGGATGTGTTCAGCTCCTGCAACTTGTCCAGGAATAAGGTATGAGGGGCTGGTTTCGCTGGCGGTCCTGTGAAAGGTACTGTGCTGACAGAGGCTGGAACTGCAGATGGCTTCTCATCATCTGACCACAGATTAAACATTAAATCAAACATGAAGAACCCTCTTGAGTTAGCTGGAAACTGGTTTATCACAAAGCTGAAAACAGGCTGTTTCTGAGCTCATGAAAACTTTGTAGAGATATGTGGTTCTCACAGGGCAGCGATGCTACAAACATACAATGATCTCATAGAATATGATGCACTGCTGTAGATTTAACTACCCAACAGTATATAAACATCCACTATAAACATCTACAGCAGTAAAACACAGCATACACCTTAATGCAGCAGTAATATGAATCATACAGTACAGAATGTAACAGAAAAGCACTGACAGGGAGAATTCCACTGCACAATGAAGAGTTTTACTTTTATACTTTAAGTATATTTTGCTAATAATATTTGAGTGCTTACATATATGCAGGACATAGTGTATTATATCTGTACGTGTGTTTAACTGTTAGATGATTTGTTGTGACAACAGCTAGAGGGCCCACCTGAGCTCTCATCCCCAGTGTCTGTATCACGAGGAACAGCGTAGAGCAGCGGAGTAACCAGGCCTTTGTGGGGGTGCTGGTAGCCCAAAACCAGGTCCTCCAGGGTCCGGAAGCAGTTCACCTGCACCCCTTGTGTCGTCTGTGAAAAACAAACAGCAGAAGTCACTGAGTGTTTGTAGTGTTTAAATGTCATTGCATGCTTTGAGTGTTACAGAGTAAAACACATGAATGACAAATGCATAGCTATGAGTTTATGTGTGTGTGTTCATACAAGATGTCACTTAGTTCTATTTAATTGCAACTTCACTACCTTGTTTATTCTCCACCTTTTTTAGGAAACAAAGATAATGAAACTCTTTCTCATAAGTTCTTTGAAAATACCCTGGGAAGACCGCTTATGCAATAACTTAATGTCTACGTCTTGTATTATAGGCATGAAATTGAACACAGAGTGAAATAACTGCCCAGTTCTGACTTGTATTATGTGGCTGTTAGTGGATGTTTCCGCACAGCACCCACCCAGCCCTCATTTCGACATTTTGCTTGGTAGAACAAAACAGAAGTATTTATTTGCATGACAGAAAAAGGCACATACAGATGACTTGCTGTGATAAAAAGCATCCCAGGGGGGTTTAGAGAGGAAAGGTGACATCACTGATAGCTGCTCCCTGGCTGCTGCAGCAGCAGTTGGCTGTCTTGTTTCACTGTGGTTCAACGTACCCAGTCAGTCTAAAAAACCCCCTCAAAAAAAAAAAAAACAAGGCTAGGAGGTTTTCACATGCATACGCTCACTCTCAAACTTTCCACAAAAACCTGCACAGCTACACTTCAGTGGCACTCAAAGCAGGACAGGCAAAAATTAAGATTAAACAAACACACATGCTGTGCACAGGTGCCGTGCATACACACTCACAACACTACCCGTCTCATGCACAAAATCAACATGGTACACATTAGACCACAATACCAAGAAAGCTCTTTTCCTGTGCCCTCTTTTTTGAAAGTTTTTGCTTTTATTTTGAAGTGAAATGAACCCTTGTTTTGGCTCGAGCTACCTGTCCGATTTGCCAGGAACTCTTCAAATAGTATTTTTATACCACAAGGATCTCTTGAAAAGCAATTAAGAAGAAATGACAAGGAACAAGAGACGGTGGGGGACAAAATAGGGCTCAAAATATCTCTGGCCATCTTGGAAAAACAAAAAGGCAAGCATGCAACTTGTGAGTTAGTGAAGCAAATCCAGTGAGGGAAAATACGTACTGGAGGTTTGTACTGATGGCAGTGGAAAAACAACTGAAATAGCAACACAGTTAAAGGTCTTCGTTTGAAAGCAGAGGATTTTTCCAAGTCAAAGGCTTGAAAACGTCTGCCAGACAATCATTATTAAACTGGTTATTGGACTTTAATATGCAGACATAGTTAAAAAAGCCACAGCTGATTTGCGGTTTAGGCCCTGAAAATGTTTATTTCTCTCACTCTCTCGCTTTCCCTCACAGACGGTGTGTGTGTGTGTGTGCTTGTGCGGTTGCAAACTTTGTGCTTGTGTGTATTTTTATTGCCTAATAATTAGGTCATTTGCTGACTAAACTGCCCCCTGCTCAGAGTATCAAAAACAGACACATACCATCACTGGCTTTAACTCTGCCACATCCAACAGACTCATTATGTCTAATACAAACACCCCCATACATACACATAACAAATAAGCACACCCATCGGTCCATGACCTAGTGTGTGGGTTGAGTAGGAATCTCTGAGACATACAGTAAAAACAATTTCTCCTCTGTGCTGCTGAGCTTATGCTGCAAGCATGCGGCCACATGGCAGAGATGCCATTCAAACAACAAGGCTACTGCAGTCGTAACAGAGCCTGTACAGAGAGGAAACACAAGCATGTTCCTGTTCTCCCTACAACAGCCGATTCCAAACCATTGTTTGACTCCTCTGACTCCATCTGCCCTGCTGTGCTTCCCTCTGCGTGTACAGTTTGTGCCAAGGCTCCTATTGTGTTTCTCTTTCCTCTGGTCTGGTCAGGCAGAGCAGATTCAACCTCGACGAGCACTCACCTGAACCGCCAGAAGGCCGTCTGCATCGGGCAGAATACGATAGGTGTGAACATGACGTTGGAACCTTTGGAAACCAAAACAAGCTCTGTTATTAAAGGCATTGCAAATCACTACAGCACACTTCTGTGCAAACATTCAAAGGGAAAATATAGTTAAATGTATTATTTAAATAAGGACCAGATGTTTAGCTGTAGTTAAAGACACTGTAACCTTCTTAACACGGCGCCAGTTGTTTTACAGATCACTAATGACGTGGCTTGTTTTAGTCATACAATGTGTGAGAGACACTTAGATCATCACCAGTAGTCACTTCAGAGGAATTTGTTTTCAGGCGGCAGGTAAAGGTGCCTGGCAGCTTGTATCAGTCAGCTACTGTATATTATAAAAACAAAGGGGAGCCATGATAGCAGAATGACTACATACAAATGTGTGGAGAGATTTAGGAAACTAAAAGAGGGAATGACATATCGAGAAAAGAACGAAGGGAAAGAGGGAGCACTATGAGCGGCCGGGCTCAGCTTTCAGGAATGTATCTGGCTCAGGCTGATGAGCAGTCAGCGTAGTGCGGTCGCTGGAGCTCCCGCCCTCTTTCAGGGGCCCCAGGGAAGAAAGAGGGGTAAGAGGGGAAACAGGGAGTCCTGGGCCAGGGTTTGACTGGCTGAGGTGGACTGCGTTCGGACAGGACAGCCTGACTAGTCTGGAGAGGGTGTATGTGTGAGGTTGGCTCAGTCCTTAAGCGGCCATTCTTTGCTGCCTTGCCCGCTGGCAGATGATGGTGAAAGTGATGGATGTGACAGGGGGAGCGAAGCTGCTGAATCAATTTACAGATGGGGACATTGTGCAGAACTGTTGAGTTTATGAATAGTTTTCAATCAAAACAATATCTAAAAGTTTCAGAAGATTAGGTAATCAGCTTGTTTTGACATAAAGAAGAACTGCTTTCTGTTTCTGCTCACATCGGGCTACGCTTACCACTTCAAGACATCCTGAGTGAATCATTCATTAAGTATTTTCAAGCGAGAGGAACACAAAATTAGACATAAAAAGTAACTTGATTGCTGGTGAGTCACCTTCCCTTGCACTTTCCTTTTCTTTTAAGTTAGGATCTACAAAGTATTGCTGACAAGAGCAGTACACTTACAGATACATTAACTGCACCAGCCCGCAGGTGCTCCTTCAGAACGTATTGTGTAAGATCTTATAATGGCTTAAAGTACCTCAGAGAGGCAATTATGTTTGATTGTGAAGATAAACTGGCTGTCCACTAAGTAATGTGAATGTGTGTGTGTATGTGTGTGTGTCTACTCACAGCAGGCACAATGCATAGGCTCCTGGCACAGACTCACTGTCTCTCACTAGGTAGCTGCCATCCCTCCCTGCCCGTGCCAGCAAGTCCTCCGCGTGCACACGGCTGATGTCACGATGATACCATGCTGCCGTCGCCATGGCAATCAATGTAGCGAGATATGTTCGGAAAAATGATCCACATGAGGCGATGAACTTGACATAACACAAATTTAACGCAGACTTGTCAGACTTGCTCAGATGGCATCCCGCTGGCGGCCTGTCATTCAAGCTGTCCACGCCAGAGTGAGTCGAGTGCTCAGTTTCAGTGTTCAGAACTTTCCCATGATCCTTTTCTCCATGATCGAAGTGTCAAACAGACAACCCCACACCTTGTCTGTATCAGCTAGTACTTCCTGGGTCTCTGTTGGGTCCTTCTGGGTCACACATCCTGTTGCTTTAGGGGAAGACAGAGAGAAACATCCAGCTGATTGTGCAGCGAGTCCTCTCCAACAACAGCCTGCTCCCCAACAGAAGCTTCAGTCCACCTTTCTGATAGTATCCTCGTACAGAGAGACCCTGTTTCAGTTTTTGGTTGCAAGTCGCTGCACCCAGGTGGGTGTGTTGTTCCAACAAACACAGACCATCACAGCCGTGCGAGGGAGGGAGAGGGAAGGAGGTAGGGGAAAAATAGCGAGAGGTGCTGCACAGTCTGAATGAAGCAGCCACCCCTGAGGCGATGACGGTGCCTCTAGCTTAACCACAAACACAAGCCCTCCTCTTGTCCCAAAACAAAAAGCCCACATGCAAACAACAGGAAAAGAAGAACCAAGAATGGCAAAACAAACAAATCAAGCCACACACACGGCACCCACACACTCACACACGCACACAGCAGACACAGATACACACCAGATGGAACTCAGTCAGCACTAAAACCAGACAGGCATGCAACAGAAACCAGACTAATTCAAATGATTTCCCAGCTCTGTTGCCATATAAGGGAATAGGAACACCCTCCAAAAAGTTCAGCTGATGACTGCAGTTGTCTTTGCTTCTTCCAGGCCCAGATTCCATTTAGAGCGTGTCTGGTTGGATGTGGGCTACTCCGGGGGTCTCGCTTTCATGCTGGATGTTTGTGTGCTGGCGTGTGTGTCTTGTCAGTAGAGTCCCGTCCGCACTGGCGTGGTCTCCAGCGGTTCTTCAGAGCACTGTCAGAGCAGAGGGAGGGAGCAGAGAGGCAGAGGACAACCCCGTTAGAGCACAGGGCAGACAGAGGAAGTGACTCGACATTCCAGATGGCGGACATAGCCAGGAGAATTCTTGCAAGGGGCTCAACTTCACCACCAGTGTGTGAAACAACAGGCTGCTTCCTTTCTCTCTCTCTCTCTCTCTCTCTCTCTCTCCTCTGCAGTCTTCCTCCTCCCTCAGACCCTGCCTCTGTCTCTTTCCTCAAATTCCAAACAGCTCTCCACACACAGGTGGGCTGCCGGGCAAATCCTCACTTTCTTCCTTTGTTTTTTATCATCTTTATCTTCTGAAGTTTAATCCTCTGGCAGGCATTCTTGCTTTCTTTCACCCTCTCTTTCCCCTGTCCCAGCCTTAGCCCTTGTGTCACCCTCCCTAAACTTCTCTTCCTCTCTTGCTCACCCCTTCCTTTTCAGCAAAAAGCAGTCTCCATATGGTTATGATCATCCTTCACTTTCTTATTTTTGCCCTCCTAGAACATCGCCCATTAGTCAGCCCTCCTACTTCCCTCCTTCTCCATTAGCTGGAGCGTATAACTCTGTGGGAAGCTGTTTGGTCCCATATTTGCTGTTCTGCCTCTCACTACTCAGCAGAAATGTGCCGACCACCAACCGCAGCCCCATAAAACAAACAGATACAAGTCCATCCCAATCTGATGACACATCAACTTAACCCTCAATCTGTAATCAGTTCATTTTAATATTGCTATGGGCTTTCTACAGCATGCAATTGAAAGATATACAGTGTTATGCCATTGAGGCTCTATAGCAGTGCTTTGAGCTAAATGCTAATGTTGGCATGTTAAGAAGTTAATGTTTAGGAGAGATGTTACTAGAGTGACCATCTTAGTTTTGTGTTTTATCTTGCTAATTAGCATTAAACACAAAGTACTGAGGCTGATGGCAATATTATGCAGGTATTTGGTCATAAACCAAAATACTGGGCAAATTTAAATTTTGACCTGTTGATGGCATCAGACGAAAATTTAAGGGATCCTCAAAGTCAATATGATTCATCCTGAGGGGAACATGAATGTGAGTACCAAGACATTTCACTCAAAACCACAAATCTCAAACACATGGTGGCGCTAGAGGAAAAGCCCAAAGATCACAAAAATCTTTGGGATATTTCATCTGAAAACCATGAATGTCTGTGCTAATATTGCACTTTTTTTTTTTTTTTCAAGTGAAAAAATTAACCTGCTGGTGGCAGTAAAGGGATATTCAGGAGAACAGCAGGGTCATTAGGGTTCACTCCCTGGGGACAATGCACATCTGTACCAAATTTAATTCATCCAATAGTTGTTGAGACATTTCACTAAAGACCAAAAATATCAACCTCGTGGTGGCACTAGAGGAAGAGTCACGGGGATGATGAATGTCAGTAGGATTCATTGTCTTGGGACCATGAACGTCTGCACACAGCTTCCTGGCAATCCAGTTTTTCAGATATTTCAGTATGTGAAAAAAAAATGTTAAAAATATTATCAAAAGGATTACCTTCACTTTAGATTTTTTGTTATTGCAGGTTTTGAAAAGTGAAAGTGGATAGATTAATGCTTAACTGAGCAAATTACTCATGACTTCTCTGGTTGAAAAGAAACAGAAAGGCTTCACTGAAATTTGTTTAAGGCAACTGAAAAAATACATCTCGTCTCAGCTTCGGTGAAGATATATGTCTGACGGAGGGCTGATAACATTTACCAAAACATTTAACAAAGCTTCACCATCACTGGTATGAAAATCCCTTTGTTTAGACATATTTCTTTTCCAATCACATTTGTCATTCTCAAAAACAGGAATTGCTGTCCAGCATGCTCTCTTCTGGGTCCAGTTCTACCAAATGCTTTGTTTATGCAAGCATTGGATTGGACAGGATATTGAGGCAGACACTGAGACTGCAAGATGTACTCCACTCCTGAGATCTGCCTGCTCGCTTTCATTTTCCATGCCGGCTGTCAGATCGGATTTTGAATTTAATTAGCATTGTTTTATTTAAATGAGTCAGACACCTTATCTGTATAACAGAGACGCTTGAAGCTGTAGTTTTGCTGAGCACCTCCATGGAAATGCATAACATTGCTCTATATTACATAATCAAGGCCACGCAGGAAGCCAGGCCTTGATTATGTAATATGTGAGCCAAAATACAGTATATCTTTAAGGGTAATAGGAAAATAGTAAAAGTTAAGTTCTGAAATGTATTCAGTGTCATTAAAAGAACCTCTAACGGGATAAACTGGCCATAGAAAAATTAAAAAGACATAAAAAGATTAAAGTCTGAGGAATATCACTTCAGAGAATTATAAAAATAGCACACTCCCCGACTACACCCTGTCATGAATAAGAAATGGTGGCGAATAAGTGCGCTGGTTGTGGACGACCATGGGCTCATAAACACTATCTTTCCCACTGATGGCAACAACACACCTTTAAAGTTACGGCATCTGTTGTGTTAGTGAGTAGCAGCTGCTAAAACTACAGTTGGCCAAAGGTCACCTGGGAGTCAGAGAATATAATCAACAGAAAGCTGAACAGGTAAGCTCATTGTGCCCGCCTAGCATTCACCCTCAGTGCGTGCTTCAAGTGCATTCAACATTCAAATCAGTGCTGTTGAATATAGCATTGTGCATCAACAAATCTTTGTAGAAAGTTACACTGACAGCCCTGCGCACAGCTCATCATCAGTCATAAGGATGCACTGATTGGCTCAGAATAGAGTTTGTTCCTCTTGGCAACAAACACCGCATCACTGGCCCAGTTTAGCAGCACTGAAGACTGTGTTGTTAAGAAGAGGTAATACCATGGTGCTGTAATGCACTGGGACCAGTCAGCAGCCCCTCTGAGGGACAATGTTGGCTGGCTATATAAAGTGCTTGCCGAAAATGGCCACAGATTAACTGTAAGGGGCTTATGAGACTGTATGCAGCCTCACACAGCCACAACTGGATAAAGAAAACCCGAGGGAGACATGAAAAGAACAGAAAATAAGATTAGCCTAACTTTTCAGTGTCTTTATCCTGGATAGCATTAAGTGGCATACAAAAATACAATTCCACGTAACGGTGTAAACAAATACAGACCTGACATACCCCATATAACAAACAACACCACAATGATGTATCTGAAATGCCGGTGACAGAGAGGATAAAACATCATAAAGTGTATTTCAGACTAGACAATACATTCACAGCCACAGGCCTCTTGTTTTGATTCAAGAGCCATTGTCCAAGAGCTGACTTGGTATGTTTATTAGAGGAATGAATATGAAGGGGAAGTAAGTTAACTTATCTTTCATTAATAATTCCCTTAAACCCAAGAGGCCTGTGAATAAATGCATGAACACACAGTCAGTATCCCTTCAACATTTACAGGGTGTGTCAGTTGATTCATCAGCACGACAAACTAACTGTAACTAAATGTCTGAAGCTTTCAGGCAGAGCTGTTTTACTTTGTCTCTTTCAGCCCAGATGTGGTTTTGTGTGCCCACTGAAGCGCACAGAGACTGTATCAGAATGACTGTGAATGCCAATAATAGAATACTCAGAATATGACAGGGCTGCTTGAAAAGCAGTAGCTATTGATTTTGAACACAAGCTGCATGGAAAGGCCTAACGTTTATTTAATCTGTATTATATTGTTATGACCTGGCACGCTCCCAAATAGAACAGTGATTAAGTTCTGTGATTATGACTGTAAATCTCAGAAACATGACGCACAAAATGCCACTAAAACACTGTTTATGTCACACAACTAATTATATCTGAAGATGCGTCTTTAAAGGGTTTGTTTCTTTTAAACTCCTTCTAAAAAGTTGCTCAGTTTTCCGCCTAGGCAGTAGTTTGCATGACTGACCATTTTCTGCCCAAACTGTGGCTGTGATTTTGGTGTTACATAAAAGCCTCATGTTTCACATAAAGGAGCCACTGCTCCCACATATCACCGCTCTTCCAAAAGTAACTGTCGGCTTGAATTTCGTGCAGTAACATCTGATATTCTACAGCAGTCTAAAGCATGTTTTCCGCAGTTCCTTATCTGTTCTGGATTTCACCACACGATTGTTAATATCAGTGTCAGACATACAGAAATCTAAATGAGGCGCACTGATGTAGAATGATTAGGAGAGCAGCTGTAATGCATTAAACTGCTTTACTTTGTATTTGCCTGTAAACTCTTGGCTGATCATCTATTGGCATAATGTACAGCAGTGCTGTCCTGTGTGGGCAGCTTTAAAGAGATCTCCATTAGCCCCATAGAACAGTTGAATGCAAGCCAACACAAACATCTAATTCATTATCCTTTACTGCCAAGGTGTGACAATCCATCCATAAAACCCATGATCCAGCTCCCTCATCAATCAATCCATTACACCTGGCAGAGGAAGTGCGAAGATCCTCCAACAATCCACCAGACGGATTTACCCCTGATCTCTCAAAGGTCACTGCAAGCGAATGTGGGTCCCTTGGAAGACTTGAGAGCCAGGTTAACCCATGTCTTTACTCTAAATGAGGCGACCAAACTAACATATTCAGGGAGTCTTTGCCAACTCATGAAATCAAATATTCCAAAGGTTATGACCACGAAGAAAAGCTGACCCAGCGTAAATATCTGCGATACTGTTCCTATCAGTTTACATTAAATGTTACCTTACACTGACATCCACCAGTCACAACCATGAACTGTGGACCTGCTTGGCATGATGATTTAGGAATCAAAGTGGCACTAGTTGTTGCTTACACAGCAGCAAGTCAGCAGGTCACTCAGATTTCTGTAAACCTGCCATGAGCACAGATTGCATAAGCCTTGGTAGAGGAGCCATCTGTCGCCCTGGCTACCATAACAACCAAAATCCAACTAATACCACTCTGCTCCTGTCTAAGCTATACGGAGGTCTTGAGCACTCACACATAGTCCATTCAGACACTCCTTTAACCTTAGTGCGGCTCTAATAGCATTAAAATTATCTCACAGCTTGGAGCAAAGAGGTTAAAGAATTACTTCATTACAGTTTTTCATCATTTTAACAGGAAACCTTTCCCCTCACTGTCTTCCAATGTCAGTGGAGTTTTACCATTTTTCCCACTCTTTAAATTAGGCGTCCATAATGTTTTTTCAACATTTACTTGCAGTACTATCAGAAACTATAAACAGCTGTGTTGTTCAGTCTAAACACAGATCAAATTCCTTGTGACATGCATTAGTAGGCTAATTTCACCCATGATTATACTGACTTTCCTGCACTAGCTATAGGAAATATGGGGGACCATATGTGCTAAATGTGGAGTTCACAATATTGCTCATGTCCTGCAGCACATGCACTGCAGGAAATCTGACAGAGGGACCAACATCCAGGACATGGCCTGTTTACTGCACTCCATATCTCCCTGACATCAAAAACTGCCTTCATGGCTGAGCTTACTCTTTGTAAGTCACATACACAACAGTATTTTTACACGGGCTGTGGACCAAAACAGTTGTGTTCTAATGCATTAATCAGATTTTCTTTAAAACTGCCTTCTTTGACAGGCTGGGTAAGCTGAGGGGAGGGCTCCAAGGTTGGGAGGTCATAGTATAAAAGCAAACGGGCAGCAGTGATTGGCACTCGCACACACTGCATACTGTCAACAGTGACGGATTACAGGAACCGGCAGAGAACTCATTGAGACAGCTGAGGCCACGGTAAGTGAGCTGTTTCTCTTGCTGAATGACAGCGTATTAGAAATATACTGAGATGATAATTAACTCCAGATAATGATATTATAATTATTGCACAGAAGATTGCATCTAAACAACATTTGTTCTGATCTGGATTGTTACTACACTGGATTATTTTACTTGAATCAACTGTTAAATCAGAGATACTCTATAATATACAATTATGTTTACTACCATGTATGTCCTATGCCACAACAGTCATGAGTCATGATGACAGTAGTCCTTATCAATGTCTTGGAATGGTAAAGAGGATTAAAATGAAGTAGTGACACATTCTTAAAATCCTGTAATAAAGTAAAAATGACATTAAATCCAAATACAACCATGGATCTCATAGATTTATCAGTATGACTTGTTTTACTAACCCTGTCTTTTTGTCTTCTTTATTGGTAGACACCATCAACATGGCAAAGTGAGTATAAAGAGTTCGGACTCATTCACTTGTTAATTCAGCACCTTTTCTATTAAATTATTTCAGGCATTACATTGCCTCAAAAAGAAATTTAATGAGGCTGAATAATATATAACAGCGCTGAAATCCTTGAATTATATTTTAACTTTATGTAACTTTAACGCACTACTTTGACATTGTGATTTTTTTTAAATAATGGGAAAAAGAAAGGGCCGATGTGGAGATCAATATGATCACAATTTCACAAGAAAGGCCAGTGGTTTAAATGTAAGCATTTAACACCTTGGCAGAGGAACATACTAGAGTCTCTGTATCTTCCAATACGTTGATCAATCCTGACTAAGGTGGATTGTGTGGATTTGATCCTGAAAGAGAGGTTAATAAGACAGGAAAAGTTTTAATAGGATTACTTGGCACACACCGAAAAATAGTAAAGACTACCAAGGATACTTGTTTGTTTATGGCTACAGACACTTGTGAGGTTATGTAATACTTGGAATATTGTGGAAAAACACAATACTTTGTGCTATCCATTCAGAATTTCACTAGTAAGAAATACTCAACATTTAATACAACACGTCAACTCTCTGCAGCAACAAAGGATTGACTTGGGAGATTTTCAGGAATAAGCAGCTATTATGAGTCTAACTGTCAAGTTAGCACCATGGAATGTATCTAGAATACCTTACAAAAAATGGTTATTTTTCATTTTATATATATTACTCAGTGTAATGTATTGACTTACCAAATCACAAGTATGTCTTATGTCCAGATTAGACAGCAGGTGCCTTTCCCTCCTACACACTAATCCATGCTCATAGGAGCAGAGTGGCGTGGAGGGTGGAAGGGTATCCTGTAATTGGAAATGACAACTATGGGAGGTGGTAGGTGCACACACAGTTGCCACTTCAGAAGTGGAGAAAGGAAACTAAATTATTGAAACACAATAAGGAAGAAAAACTTAGATATGGTTTGGGGTTGTAAATGTCATGTATTTTTAGCAAATACATTGAGTGAGCCGATAAGTGTTGAAATGATTCACTGACTTCTCCTTCTTTCACTCTTTTCAGGGTATATAAGAAGACCAGCGGCAATGGACATGTAAGTGGCCTCTATAATATAGTCATTACAGGGCACCTCTTGGGTATAGGGAGGAGTGCAATTTCTATGTAGCTCTTCCAACTCCCAGAAATAACTTCCAAACCCTTGTACCCTTGGCGGAGGAGTGACTGGTTTCCTCTCTGCTTTTCTCTGTTTCTCTCAGATTACCCTGTACTTGGCGAAGAGAGACTTTGTCGATCACGTGGACTCAGTGGAATTAGTTGGTGTGTGGCACAGTGGTTATACATCCTCAAATTTGTGCACATACAATAAAAGTGTCTTTGTTAAATCTAATGCTATTGCTTTTCCTCTCATATGCAGAGGGTGTTATTAAAGTGGACCCTTCCGGTCTTAATGACAGAAAAGGTATTTCTATCTCAAAAGCAGCCATGATAAAAGTTATAGAATCTACATGTATATGCACCAGAACAAAATATATCCTTTCCCTTTGCAGTATTTGTCTACCTTGCTTGTGCCTTCCGCTACGGAAGTGATGACTTGGACGTCATGGGCCTGTCCTTCAGGAGAGACATCTGGATCCAGCGTGTTCAGGTGTATCCACCTACGGGAGGAAGCCCACCCTCATCACCAATGCTGGAATTCCTCATGAAGAAAGTTGGAGAGCAAGGACATGCTTTTTCCTTTCAGGTGAGGAAGCATTTGCCAAATCACTCTTGCCACTCAGTCAACCACAGACCATGGCTTCACCTTTACTTTCCAGTCAGCATTTTAATTAATCACTGTGTTTCTACTTTCTGCTTCAGATGCCGACAGATCTGCCATGCTCAGTCTCCCTACAGCCTGGGCCAGGTGATTCTGGCAAGGTACCACAAGCGTCCATTTTCATTCACTTTTACAACAACAACAACCTTAAACACAAACAAGTATTTTATTTGGGTCTTGTTCTGTTGCAGGCTTGTGGCGTGGACTTCGAGGTTAAAGGATACATTGCCAACGTAGCCAACAATATAGATGAAGTCATTGAAAAGAAGTATGTACGCCCACAGCCAAGCCATGTTGTCAGGCCAATCTTCTATTGCATCCTTAAGCTGTAGCAGAATGAAGGACATATATAGGGCTAACCCTGACTCTCCAATCGCGTCTTTTTTCTGGTCTTAGGGACACGTGTCGCCTGATGATTCGCAAAATACAATTTGCACCAGTTAACAACAAGGCTGGACCCAAGGCTGATATAAGCAAGCAGTTTATGATGACTGACAAACCTGTTCATTTGGAGGCCTCCCTTGAAAAAGAGGTACACTGAAGTCTACGTGCTGTGCTTTTTGTTTGCATTATCTAAATGCAATATACCTATTGCTAAATGATTCAAAATGAATTATTCTTGCATTTAGATTTACTACCACGGAGATCCAGTCACTGTCAATGTAAAAATCAACAACGAAACCGCCAAGGTTGTGAAGAAAATCAAAATCTCAGGTGAGCAGCAAGGAATGTTAAATTCTCAATAGATTATGCAGAAAGAGAGAAAAATAATGCTTGTAAGGATTAAAGTGTGTCTGTGGATGTATGTATATATGTCCATACATTTTGACTGATGATTCTAACAGAGATATATTTTCTTTTAGTTGAGCAGGTAACAAATGTGGTGCTCTACTCATCTGACTCCTACACCAAGTCAGTCTGCTGTGAGGAGTTTGGGTGAGTGTATCAAATGAGTTTTATTAGCACGATTGAGGTGTGTTCAGGTTCAATTTACTTAATTTAGGGAGTCATCCTCTGACAAATCCCATATATGGAAATGTGAGAAAAGACGTTTTGTCATTGTAACAATTTATTTTAAATTTAAATTATGGATTGGGGAAAAGGAAAGTCGCTGTGCAGTTAAACATGCATACATATTTACTTATTTATTTCTGTATTTCACCGCTATACACAGTGAGACAGTCAACGCCAACTCTACGTTCAGCAAGTCCTTCTCAGTAACCCCTCTGCTGGCCAACAACAAAGAGAAGCGGGGTCTCTCAGTGGACGGAAGGCTAAAAGATGAGGACACCCACCTAGCATCCACCACCCTGTAAGCGACTCTAGGTCTCTCATCATAGGGCTTACAGTGAGCCCAGGATAGGATGTCATCCTCTTATTGAGTGGTGGTGATACAATCCATTGTGTCATCCACTTATCGGGTCTTAGACCAAATCCTCAAGCTCTGAAAGGTAAACTATTCCTGTCTCCTCACAGGAGTCAAGGAGAAAAGGAGATGCAGGGAATCATTGTCTCCTACAAAGTCAAGGTCAATCTAATGGTGTCTGGCGGAGGGTAAGGCTTAACTGAACAGAAAATATTCATGCATGATAGTTTTATATTTAGTGTGAAATTGTGCAAACTAAAGGTGTCTTTTATTGTTTCTCTGACAACAAAAGCCTGCTGGGTGGTCTAACAGCAAGGTAAATAGTAGTCACATGCTATTAGTGTGATATATAAATGACCATTCTAAACAGTCTAAATAACATGTATATTTTTTCTTATTTCAGCGACGTCACTGTGGAGCTCCCTCTGACCCTGATGTCCCCAAAGCCTGCAGGTGAGTGCATTGTTTCTGCCATTTAAATGAGACATTTCACAACAAAAAGACCGATCTGATTAACATGTTTTATGTCACATATGTCCTCCCCTTTTATCCATTTATTGCCTGCCATTGCTGCATCCTGAGCAGAAGTGTAAGTATAAAACAGTCTCTCTGAAAACACATGTATGTCTGTGGCTGTGATGATTGTGACATGCGTCTTATAATTTTCTGCTGCGTGTGTGTGTTTTATGACCCACAGCAAATTGGATTAAAGTCCTCTTTAGTTCAGGTGAGGCTGCCTCCGATTCAGTACATTTTACAGTGTCCACTCCTTCATGGACTATACTGGATGCCTTTTCTATGAAATATATATCGAATTTGAACACTATGATGTCAAATTTCTGACATATATTAACAATGCAATCAAAGGATTCTTTAATTTGTAAGACAAGAATTTACACAATAAAGGTTATTATATCTTCTGATAGAAGCATAGATCTGATGGTCCTTGAATGAGTGCACTGGTTCACCCTACAACCTTGTTGAATTGCTTCAACTCCAAAATCCTCCAGTAGCTACTAATAGGGGCACATATGCTGATATGGGGAGTTGCACAACAGCTATTATTGTACACATTAGATGTAAAGCCCTTTCTGTGTGTATGCAGAAAGTGTGGTCTGCATTATGTTATAAACACTCACAGTTGCATGTTACCTGTTTGTTTACTTCATACCAACAGGGCAGACATCTTACTTGAGTCCATGGATGTTTGAGACGACCAGTGAAGGACAAATCACCTCTCTAACAGAGAACACAAAACACAAAGGACTCAACACCAGTGAAGAAAAGCACAAAGTGTCTGGAGTCACTACAATGCCCTTATTTCACCCGTGCATATATATATTTTTATTAGGTATTAGCATGAGAGCTCTGTCACTGAAGGAGTCTAAGTGTGACATTTCTCTGAATGCCATCATAGCATTAAATAAGCATGTACTGTACGTTTCTTCATAGTGAGTATGTAGACCTTTCTCTCTCTGTGTTATGAACACTAAACATGCAGAACTTTATTTATCCTTAATCTTATTTGCTGTGTCATTAGAGCTATGATACATGCTGACTGAATGTACAGCTGCGGGATGAATGCCCTGAAAATACTCTTGTGTCACTCTTTATTGACAAGAAGTAAATAAACACATTGTTTCCCCAATTATTCCCTTGAGCTTGCTTATTTTGCTTATTTTATGACTTTATTGATCCCACACCGGGGGAATTCAGTCCAGCAAATATTACAAAAAGCAAAAACAGTGGCATAAAATGTCAGCCAAATCTGTGCAGGGTAATATTGCAGAGACCAACTGCTGTATGTGCAAATGTCCTCTCCTTCTGCCCAGCCAAAATGGATTAGGCATTATTTTGTTCGGCATATGAGCGAAATAGTAATTGATTCTAATAATAATATGGACATACAGTAAGGCTTTACGTTGTCTCTCAGCGTTTGCCTCTTGGTTGCGCTGTTTCACTTCTGTATGTTTGAGAAAACAATAGCGCTGGCTGGCTAGTGCAGGATAAGGATACACGACTTGCTCCTCTCCGGTCTAGACATCACATCATTAGCCAAGTCGGCTAGTTAGCTGTTTATTTTCTGACAAAATGTCAACCACGACCGGCGGCGGAGAGTTTGGCAACCCTCTACGAAAGTTCAAGCTCGTTTTCCTGGGTGAACAGAGTGGTAAGCGGAGAACTGTGTGTTTGAAGCAAGTGTTAATTTGGTCGGATGTGGGGAATATGTTTGAAGAAGTGGCTAAGATCCACGAAGCTAACTAGCTTCTCTTGCTACTGGCTAGCAGGATAAAGTTACCCACGGGATATTAATGGCCAGTGATGATACAAAGCGAGATGGAAATATGTCAGTGTCAGCAATGTGTTTAAGAAAGAATGAGATGGCAAAAAGATGATGGACACAGCATTTTTTTTCTTGACTCGTGATGATGTCATTGCATGACTAGCTACGGTAAATCCCTAAGCCAGCCACACATCTCGTTCTTCATTTTAACGATAAATGCCAATAATAAGTAGACTTACCGTTTCATATCAGCACTGTTTCAGATTCTTCAACATATTGTTTTGTTGCCAGATTAAAGCAGTGGCCAATGTCCTTATTGTGGCCATGAGTTTGTGATGCATCAGCATCATCAAACGTTAAACTGAAGCTAGCGGAAGCTGGCTAACTACTTTTAGCTGGCAGCTAGCAGTTAGCCGTGCGGAGCTGAAATAAACTGGCAGTAACGATACCTCATAATGACGGCCACTATCTTCCTGAAACGCTAGTGTGGCTGCCAGGAGTTTGTTGTGAATCTCTGCTTCCAAGCAGACGACCCCGTGTACGTGAAGGGACTTACGTTCATCCATATTTGTCAGTGTAGCGCTTTTCAACTCACTAGCTGTTAGCTTCTTACGGCGGCACCTTGCAGAGCCACGTCGGCCACTGGGTCCAGACCAGTCGGCCTTTTCCCCATTTAACGTCAGCTCGCACGGACTTAGACTGACACTATCATGCGTGACTGTATTTTACGGGTGAATTTCTACTAATGCAGTGATAGCCTCTCGTCACGAAACAAATATGAAAAGTTGAGACATTTTTCATTTTCCAAATTTTGTGGCTCCACCCATAGTGCCAGCTCAGCGTGTGGGTTCGACAGTCCACATCAATGAGGACAACAGTACTCACTGTGTGCTGTCACTGAGTCATATTGCTTTTTTTTTCCACGTATTACACAAAATTAGACTTGATATAATTGGCTATAGTAGAGTATGATCTGTGATTACCAGGATCAAATCTTAAAGTGTCTCTTAATGTGTTTGTACAGTTGGGAAGACCTCACTCATCACCAGGTTTATGTATGACAGTTTCGACAACACTTATCAGGTAATGATACATGTTCATCACAATATGACACAGACCTCAGACAGGTATAAGTGATGCCATTAGTAAATGACGGCAGTTTTTGATCTCACAGTTTCAGATCCTTTGTTAGCGCTTTTGATGACGTACCACAGCACAGTATGAGGGAACAGTCAAATGGAACAAAGCCATTGTTCATGTTTTTAATTCCACCTGTGCCGTTCCTGCTACAACATGTTTAGATGTTGCGAAAAAGGTTTATAGATAATTTTATTATACAGTGTGGTCCAACACTTTTGTCGAATGATTTTTCTTAGATATTGACGTTATGCAAATGTTGTGCCTGTACCAATGTTTTAATGCAAAAATTGTCTTGCAGGCAACAATTGGCATTGACTTTCTGTCAAAAACCATGTACTTAGAAGATCGCACGGTAAGCCCTGTACATTTTATTGTAACTCTCATCATTCTCATTGTTGTAGTTTTAAAACTGCTAGAAAAGCTTAAAGCATGCACATGCTCATTATAAAGTAGCCACCATTTATATCCATTTCACCAGTCCATGTTGGTTTTTTTGTTTGTTTTCTTAGAAGGATTTAGAGTTTGCCATTCGTTTTGTTAGACCTGTGATCATGTTTTAAGTTCCCATCGTTATTTCAAGTTTTTGTTTTCCTTCCATCCCCTGGCTGGGTCGTGAAATGTCCCCACCACCCCTCCTTTCCACATTCATTTCATGGCTGGCCACAGATTCGGCTGCAGCTCTGGGATACAGCCGGACAGGAGCGTTTCCGCAGCCTCATCCCCAGTTACATCCGAGACTCAGCCGCTGCTGTGGTGGTTTATGACATAGCCAGTAGGTATCATGGCCTTGCCTTACCTCCTTGTCCTTCGCTTAATATGTGGAAGGCCAAAAAGAGAAGAACATTTACAAGCCTGATAAACCCCACTGGACAGTGACGAGGGTATATTTCAGACTGCATCAGCCGTAGCGATACTAAAACATTTCTCAGGGGGTGTCCACGGGGGTCTGTGCTTTCTAAATGCTGTTACATATGAGGCTGATGGAAGGAATAACGGAAAATGTCTTCAGATGTCACCTTGTGGGCCTCTAACAGCTGAAATAATGATTCAGCAGGGCCTCCTCTTACATGTCTTATTTGCACGCTGGTCATCTCCGACCCTGCTGCATTTGAATGATTCTCCCCATTCCTCCATAAAAAGGCCATTTTCATCTCTGCTGCTTGGCTTGCACTTCCTTCATGTCTGTCCTATCCTCCACTTTCTTGTCCTGCCTTTCCCCTTCTTTATCTCCACCTCCTTCCCCTTTTCTTCCCCTCCGCTCCAATCCTCAGGTCCGGCTCCAGCTTTGGGACACTGCTGGACAGGAGCGTTTTCGTAGCCTAATTCCCAGCTACATCCGTGACTCTACCATTGCCGTGGTTGTTTATGACATCACCAGTGAGTCAGGGCTGTACTCTAACCTTTGTGTAGGGTTCTTGAGCCATTAGAAGGAAACTATATTGTCATAGCTGCTACTTTACATCTTTCTGCTATTAACCTTCAGAGTCTCCTAAGTACGTCTTCTTTCTTCAAGCTTCTCTTCTTAATACGTTTGCTTCCTAACACGACTGCTCTACATAGGATGCTCTGCCTTTAAAATGAAGAGTAATACGTGCTTGTGCTCACTTTTAACTATGACTAGAATGCTAAATGTTGTGTTTTTGTGTCCCGTTGATGTGTCCAGTAAACGTGTGCGTGTGTTTGTTCTTTTTCATTCACAGATCTTAATTCATTCCAGCAAACCTCAAAGTGGATTGATGATGTGAGAACAGAGAGAGGAAGTGATGTGATTATCATGCTTGTTGGGAACAAAACAGACTTGGCGGATAAGAGGTACATGGTTGTGTGAGATGTGTGAAAGACTACGGTGATGATTTTCTTATGGTGTTTCTCAATGATAAGTACATAAACTGTAATTGTAAAATGACATTACAATAAGAAAATTGGTAGCATTTAGCATTATAGCTTATAAACTCTGCCAAAGCCTGGAATCCCACTTTTCTTCCCTTCAGTGCATCTCATCCGGTTTTGACTTTTATCATCCCCTGGTATTTTTGCGCACTCCAACCTTTTTATTAGTGATTTAAGTACTTTTATTTCTCAAATTTTATTTCTTATGATTTGATCATATTTCTGTTCTGCTTGTTTTTTCTTTGCTTTACTTTTATTGTTCCCCTTCCTGCTCTGTTCTCTCCATGTCATTTTGATTTTTTTTTTTTGTGTGTGTGTGTTTCCTTCAACACCTCACTCCACACCACTCCCCTCCCCCCTTCTTCCCTTCCCGGGACCATGGCAGGCAAGTTTCTGTTGAGGCGGCAGAGAGGAAAGCTCGTGAGCTCAATGTGATGTACATAGAGACCAGCGCCAAGGCTGGCTATAACGTCAAACAGGTTGGTGTCCAGCAGCAGCCGGTCTCATACTGACAAATAGTCCTGACAGTCATGATATCCTTGAGGTCAGGGAGGCCAGCCGGTGCCGTCGGGGATGTACAACCCCTCCATGTAATTATTATATGGATCAGAGCAAGCGTGGCTGTTGTATGAATGAGTGATCTGGTTTTCCTGCTGCTTCGTCTTTACTCAGCACAGCAGCTTCTCTCCCTTTGTCTTCCTCTCTGTCAGTCTGTGTGTGTTATAACTAAACTAACCTCTCTCTCTCTCTTTTTCACTCAAAACAAGATTCTGTGTTGAGCTGTCTTTGTTTCTCTCTCCATCTCCTCCCTCTCCTTTTGGCCTGTCCTCTTTGCGTTTCTTTCCGTATCTGTCTGTTCGTCCATCTCCCCCCTCTGCTTTTACCTGAGCAGACAGATCACCACGGAGGAGGGCGAGCAGAGAGCTAAGGAACTGAATGTCATGTTCATTGAAACCAGCGCAAAGACTGGCTACAATGTCAAACAGGTAGAGAATCTGCTCTCTCGAGGTAGCTGAGCTAATTCTGCCATCAGAGTCTACTCTTCACTCTTTCCACCTCCTTTTTCCCCTTTTGTGACATCACGACACGTCTTAGCATTCTCACCACTGTATCAGACCAGTTGACCCTCTCCCACCCCCACCCCTCTTTTTGTCTGATTCACTAAAACTCCTGCAGCTTTCAAAGTGTTTCTGTGAATAGGATGGATTTGCTCAGTGGAGGAAGTTAGCACGGCAACCTTCACTTTCAGGCTGCCCTCCAGATCAGCAGCTAAAATCACATTTTGATATCACGGCTTTAACTTCTTGTGTTATTCACTGAATGAAATGTATGATTCTACTGGTCAAAGCTTGGATCACTTCCTATCTGTACTGGATTTAGCCTATTTGGCAGTGGGGGTGGGTGATTATGCTGTATGTAAATGTAAGAGAGGCAATATAACTGTGTCCATCAGAGAGTCTTCTGTCCCATCTATACTCAGCTAACTACCCTTTGAATATCTCTGGTTATATTTGACCGTTGTGACTAATGGAGCAAACGAACGGGCAGGTTTGAATTGCATGAATGTGACACCAGATGAGACCTCAATAGACGTTCTTGGCTTCTTAATTGCATTTCCACAAGAATTTAATAGATAACTCTCAATCTGGCGATCACACCGGATCACCCACCTCGATTTGACAGCATTTTACTTTAGATCTCGTTCGAGCGAGACCTCTTCAAATGTGTTCAGCTGTTCAATTCCTCTAACTTTGTTTTATAGCTGTTCCGTCGAGTTGCTGCTGCATTGCCTGGGATGGACAGCACACCAGAGAAAAGCAAAGAGGACAGTATCCTTTTTAAAGATGCTTTTAGCAGGAATTGTCGTGCTTTTTTCAGGTTGTTATAGCCACGGCTTTAATACCATAATAGCAGGAAATCAGGCAAGCTGGTCACAAGCGACTCTGCCGAGAAGAGAGGATGTGCACGGAGGAGATGGCAGCCAGATAGCACTGCAGAAAATAGTGAAATGAAATGTGCAAATTCATCGATGATGTTTCTTAACCAAGTCCTCTCAGTGATCGACATCAAACTGGAGAAACAGCCAGAGATGACTGTCACCGAGAGCAGCTGCTCATGCTAGTACACCTCACCCTCACCCAGCCTGTCTCCTCCCCACCAACAGCTTGTCTCTCAGTGGCCACCTCTCCACCCTTGGCACACTGCCATTCGGATGGAGGACCTGTCTATTTTCTTTTTCTTTTTTCCGTCTCAACTCAGTGACTTTTCAGAGTAACCGTGTGGATGTGCATTACTGTATTGAAACAGATTATCTGGAAAAAATGGTTACAAAGTAAACATTTAAAACAAGGAATAAGTTAAATGATATGTTCAGATTTTCATCCAGTTGCATGGCATTATATAGGATTGCAGACTGACATAGCTAACTGCTCATGAGTTATTGCACAGTTCGGAATCTTAGTGCTGTTACTCTTGTCATTGTTGTAAAGTAAAACTGCTTGAGATTATTTAAATGAGTCCGCAAGGTTGACTTCTCAGTCCAATGTATTTGACTTTTTCTATTTTAAATAGAGAGTTTGCCTGAAGCTCTTCTATCTCTCAGATTGCTGATTATTTCTTGACTTTGTCTTATTTTGAGGAAGTAGAGACAGGAACTTACCAGTGAATTTACATCATTGCTAACCCTCATGTGACCACATTAGGCTCAAATGGGCCGTTTCCATTGAAAAGGCTCAGTGGTCCACTCATTAGGTATTGTTTAGACCTAACACATCTGTAGGCTTAAACTGGCAAATCCAACAGTGTGTTAGCAGACTAAATGTGCTTAATTTGAGACCTCATTTAAAACAGTGCAGTAAAAGGGATGTGTAACCAAGTAATAAGGAAATAAATACCTTCTTTCATCAAAGTGACGCCATCCCAAGTTCATTAGAATGGCTACTAACCTGAGGCTATGTCTGCATTAAAACTAAAGCAACTATCTTTCCAATGTTATTGAATTAGCTGCACGCGTACTAACATGTCTGAGGAGGAGCATTCAGCTATTAGATGCCCCTAATGTAGGAAATTAAAAAAAGCCAGTGTTTAGTTTTTCCACGCTGATGGAAAGTTGCCACTTTGGTCGCTATGACGTACCCACCATCTCATTGATAATTTGTGTTGATTACACTATTGCAACGACATGCAGCATGCTCACCATGCAGGATTTATATGGATAAGAACACAGATGCCTTGCTTGTTTGTTCACCAACGTTGTGCACTGAATCAAGCCACAATATTGTAAAATATAAAAGAAGCCTGCTGACTGGTTCATGGCTTCACTAGTTGTTTTGTAGAGCTGGTAGATAAGAGTTTGTCCTCAGATACAGCTAACGCTTACTAACACCCTTGCTGTAAAAAGCGCAGAAAAGTTAGTTGCAGTATCTTTTGCTGTATTGCCATTGCCTGTGTAGGACTGTTGGTTTTATGTGTTTTATTTATTTTGTAACTTGGACATACAGATATCATTGTATGCTTGACCAAAAGTGCAGATGCTGACACGCATGTTGAAAGTTTATTTTATTTATTGGTTGCGTGTCTGCTGGGATGCCACCTAAAGGCAACATTTAGGCCCCGACAATGTTTTTTTTTTCTTTTCTTTTTTTAATGTCACACAGCTAGAAGTGACTTTTTGCAGTGTGTGTACTCGGTAACTTGGTTTACAGTTGCAGGTAAAGGCTGCACCGTCTCCAGACACACACACACACACACACACTCACACACTCACACACACTCACAGTGTAACACAAACCAACTAACTAGCCATAGCACAACAAAAGACACTGGTCGTTTGCTGTAGCTTGTTTTGAAATGTCAGCGTTTTAAAATGGATTTCAAAATTTAAGTATTTAACAACATCAAACAACCATTTTAACATGAGCAGCTC
The DNA here is from genome assembly GCA_037975065.1 of Chaetodon trifasciatus. Taxonomy (NCBI): domain Eukaryota; kingdom Metazoa; phylum Chordata; class Actinopteri; order Chaetodontiformes; family Chaetodontidae; genus Chaetodon; species Chaetodon trifasciatus. The sequence goes on from JBBMOE010000045.1 coordinate 3,405,758, forward strand.
TTCTATTACTTGTCACTGACTAAATACTCAGCTTTGTGCTCTTCTGAATTGTGTCTGTCCATTTGAAATATGCTGTCTACTCGTGTTTAGCAACGTTTGTGTGAATAATGTACTATTACTATCTGATGTATAAAAAGGAGAGTTAATGAAACACAAGTGTAGGCCTATCACATGGAATAAAATAAAGATATTTCACCAAACTTTGACGTTGTTAGCTTTTTCTCTGTGAAGCGCTTCTACGACAGAGTATCAGTCACATGGCCTAATGCTACAGATCAACAAATGTTCACGTTGTGTACATCAGTACAGTCTGTAATCAGTGCTACACAGCGCAGGAAATGAACGTGAGAAACCGGTCATGTTGCCAAAGACTGAAACTGCTCATTAGGCAATACGTGTTACAACAGAAAGGTGTGGCTAAGTGAACATGAGATTGTACTACACACACGACAGGGCTGCTACTTGGTTGATGTACACTTTTGGCTATAAACTATTGAAAGCACATGATTTTAAAAAGGCTATACTGTGATTACCTTCAAAATCCAGATCTCCCACAGTCCTTGAACATGACTCTCCCACACATGACTGGAAAAGAAAGTGGTGTCTTGATCAGCTGTAAAATTGTATATCTGTGTTGTAAAGTCCCACATTTTTCAGCATAATAACTGATTTTATTAATTGATTTATTTTTTGATGATGCTGGCTAGATTGCTCCGAGTCGTTCAAGTAAAACAGCCACATATCCACACATAGCCTTGTTTTAAAGAAAGGTAGTTATTTAATTTGAACCAATATTTGAACAGTGGTTAAAAAACTACCCATAGGTACAATTGAGAGGATAAATTCAGACTTAAATGATTCATCTTTCACTCATGGTACTTTAATTGTCTAACATTTATAGTCGTGATGATACTCAGCGGCACTGAGCAATTCGCACCCACCCACTCCGCCTGCGCCGCCCCAGCGTCCAGCCCACCATGTGTTACCTTCTTTGCATCTTTCACACTTTCTGACAATAAAAGCAGCGCAGCTCTCTCTGTAGTATCAGTTTCGACCTGTAGTAACCGGACGATACTGCAAAAAGTCAATACTTTTGAACGAGGTTTGGCCTTTCTGGTTCGTTTCCGCGAGGGCGGGGCCAAACAGAACGCACCTGCCGTAGCACACCTGGATTCAGGAAGTACCGTGACGTCAGAGGGAGAGGGGATGGAAGGAATGGCAAAAATCCTGCTCGACCTGATTGGTGATCTGCTGGCATATATTATTCGAGCCAACACACAACTTCAGAAGTGTTACACCTGTTCAGCTAAACACACGTTGGATTGAGCGGGCTGCGTCCGGTTTCTTTAGAGGAATATTTAGTTTACTAGTTTTTTTTTTAAAAAAAGATGTCTGTTAATTCGAGTATTTTACCCGACGAGGCGGTCTTTGCTGACTTCAGAAAGCAGTGTTTGTCTACGGAGAATTGGCAGAACAAGTATGACAATCACAACATGCAAGTGTGGGTCGAAGTTCCGGCAAAGAAGGAAAATAACGCAAGTAAAGTCCACAAGATCAAGGTAAGTTCAACACTTTATCCTCAGTGGTAACTGTGAAGGTGTCACGCCGGTCTGATGGGAACTTTTTTCTAATACTGAGCATGTGTTTCAGTGTAAAATGATAATCAAAGATGTGTCGGCCGCCACCATGTACGACGTCCTTCATGACGGCCAGTACCGCAAGGAGTGGGACCCCGCCATGTCCGAGAGCTTTGACATTGCCCGGCTCTCTGCGAATGCTGATGTGGGCTACTACTCATGTAAGGACTCCTCGTTTGTTGAATCTTACCACATTCCTCTGTGTGTGCGCGTCACCCAGCAGACACCTGTTAGGTTGGCCTGACTCAGTTTCACCTGTCAGTCACACACAAGAAATCCAGTGAAGGAGAAAGTGCATATTTAGTCAGTGATTCACATTTGGGATGGAAGACTGCTGGGGTTTCAACAGTGTGTGTCATTAAAATCAAAGCCAGTTTTTATTTGTTCGAATTTATTGGCCAAGAACAATGGAAGTGTTTTATGTTAAGTGTGTTGTTCTTGAACAGTGCAAAGAGTAAAGTCGACCTTTCTTTGTGTCGTAGTGAAATAAAAACAATGGTGCCATTATTCTCCCATCAGCGAGCTTCAGTCCACACTCAGATTCATCTGTCACTCCATCCACAGCGCATTGTGTCGCTTTTACCTTCCATTTCTAATTTAGTAGTCACTTTTTGGAGGCTGCTGAGGCCCTCAGGTATGAGGCCCGAGCGGCCTCGTATTCCACCAGCGTATTTATTGTCATAACAAAGTGGCACTGGTCCAGGCTCAGGATGTGTATTTTTATGTCTCTCTCTCTCTCTCTCTCTCTCTGCAGGGCTTTGTCCAAAGCCGATCAAGAACAGAGATGTGGTGACTCTGCGTTCGTGGCAGGTGATGGATGATGAGTACATCATCGTTAACTTCTCAGTCAAACACCCGGTACGCCACCACTGCCTCCTCCTCCACACACTCCCAGCCACATAGCGACCACTGTCCTCAAACATGTCATTTCTGCAGCTCTCTGGCACCTTTTGTCTTATATTGCTTGAAAACTTCTTAGAATATGTTCGTTTAAAAGCTATTTTCTATCTTAACATTTGTCTTAATTGTCACATAAATTGTCCCACATCTTGAGTGAGGTGTTTTTAGTTAGTTTTTCTCATTTTTCTGCAAATTGATTCAATTACAGAAATACCCTCCTCGCAGCAGCCTTGTGAGGGCTGTCTCCATCCTCACTGGCTATTATATCAAGCCCACAGGACCGAATAGCTGTACTTTCATATACCTTTCACAAGCTGACCCCAAAGGTGAGACGATAACCGACCTAAAACATTCTTCTTTTCATGCTCAAAACTGTTGTTGAACATTTTAGAGCTGTTTTTTAAATTTTATTTTTCATCTCTTTGCTCCAGGTTCTCTCCCGAAGGTCGTGGTAAACAAAGCCTCGCAGGTTCTCGCTCCCAGGGTGAGTTAAGTTACACAACTACGGTCTAAGTTTTGTTTACTTCTCATCAGCAGCATGAACCGTGCATCAGCGTGTCTGACAGTGTGGGTGTGTGTCCATGAGTTGATTTAAAAAGTGTGCAATAGGTGTGTGTGTGTGCATAAGGGAGTGAGGGTTTCATGTGTCTTAAAGGACAATGGTAACCATAGAAACTCAATTTAAGGGCCTGTCGTGGTAAGATCGCTGACAAAGAGCATCTCAGCTCGAGCCGTTTCTCTCTCTCCCGGCAGAACTCGTTCCCCTGGTTTCATGTCCCCCGCAGATTCAAACTATTTAGACTGAAGTGTATCAGTGTGAGAAAGTGCCACCAACTGAACAGAAACATCGACCGTCTTTATCCAGTCAGTGATTTCTAAAACTGAACCACAATAAGGCCTTAACACGTACAATAAGTAGAGAGTTCAACATGAGAAGGAAAATAATGTAAATCTTACTTTAACAGGTCTTTTAAGAGTTTTAAGAGTAAATAAAACAATCCAAAAGAACCTTAACCTTAAAAGTAAAGTAGGAGCGGCAGTGAACAAAACACATGTATCAAAGTTGTAACAAAGTGCATTTTTGCAATTTGAGCAGGTTTTTTTTTGTTGTGGAAAATAGCTGTTAAGACTCGTGGGGTCTCGCTAGATTTCTGCAGGAGTGCACGCTTGCTTAAATGTGAGTGACTGCAGTAAGGTTATTTTCATTGTCGAATAATGCACAAATTTTCTCAAAGCTGGTTTGTTCAAGTGTCAGAAAACAGTGCAAATGTCCACCACGCTATGCAAAGACCAGGGCGACGTCCTCAGTTGTTTTTGACCAACAGGTCAAAACCTGGAGATACTCAGCTGACTATCACAAGAAACAGCAAATATTAACATTTTAGAGGCTAAAACAAGTGATTTTTTTAGCATTCTTTTACTTCTAAAATGTCTTAAATGATTGTTAGATTATCCAAACAGTCGCAGATTAAATTTCCTGTTGATCAGTCAACTTATCGTGTCAGCTGTATACCAGAAAACTCCTGACAGCACATTGAAAAATATGAAGTTCAGTCAGTTTTCTTTGACACCTGGGTGAAGAATTTAGTTGCTCTGTAATGGCAAAGGAAAGCTCTCGATTGTGCATGACAATACAGCATTGCTAAAACGTTAATGGTTGTCAGAGCTGTAAACAGACTTGTGCAACTGCTCGCCACATGATGTGTTACACAACACTTTGTGACCAATGCAGGTGTGGCACGACCCTCATTGTCAGACTGCGCCCCTCTGATAACATGTCCACTTTTGACCACACCTTGCAGGTGATGAAGAGCGTGCACAAGGCGGGACAGAACTACCCAGAGTGGAAGCGGCAGAACTCTCCCGATCACAAGCCCTGGCTGTACCCAGAGCAGAGCACACTGGCCATGATGGACCCCGCCGAGCTGTCCATACAGAGAGCAGACTCCCTGGAAAACGTGGACGAGAGCTCCAAGGATGACGTTCAGGACAGCGAGGACAGCAGTTAAATCGCACTAAAGTGGCGGGAGGAAGGGCGGCCATGTGGGAGAGACTTGGGGGGGGGAAGTGGACCACATGTAGCTGCAAATTCAATAAGACTTGAGACCTCCAGCGCTGTGTGATTTCTCCACTTTTTCCATATCAGTGTGCCTTATGGGATGAGCAAGAGCATGAAGTGTTTACAGCTGTCTGACAGGCGGAAACGAGCGCAGATCAAGTTGCCGTTCACCTCACGTTGAACTAAGCTAAGCCTCTCTGCAGTGTTTTGGTTCTTTTTAATAATGTACAGGTTTGGAGGTGTTGGGGTTTGAATGTGTCATAGTTATAGCACTCCATTTACAGTGGCTCCTCTGTCGGGCCTTTTAGTCGCAGCTGTGTAAAATACACATTTTAAATGAGGAAATGAAGTGTCCACAAGTCGCTCTTTGACTTTACAAGTGACTATGAATGGAAATTTGATCTGCAGTCAAAGTCGTAGTGAAGTGAAACTGTCCATTACGGAGTTTTCGCCGAGGATTTTTAGACATTACTTGCTGATTAGAACATATTAGAAACTATTTTAGCTCAGCCTTTTTTTTCTTTGTTGTCCGATCAGACCAATCTGAGCCTGAAGTGGACACTTAAAACCGCTATTTTTATTTTGTTACGTCACATTAATACGGCCAGTTACACATTTAGAAACATGTGTGTCATGTTTATAAGTTAACATGGTGAAAGGTCTGTGCAGCAGCTCTGGGTGTCGACCTGGAGAAAGGCATTTATTTCTATCTTTATGCAAAAAAAACAAAAAAAACAAAAAAAAACTATCACTACATTTGCTACCGATGCTGTTTTTAAATGTGTTATTGCTAACATTAGTCAGTTTTATTTAGTTGTGATTAGTGAGCAAATGTGCAGTGTTTCCAGCTGAAGACTGTTTGAAGGTTCATTGTATTTATTCAGATGTTGTGCAATCAGAATTTGAGAGCTAATCCTAATTTTAAGTTATACAGACCCTAGACTTGGATTGGCACTCAAGGAGGGGATCAGTTATTGATTTCTGAGAATGAAAATCTAGTTAGGTTGTATTAACGTGTAAAATGTACATAGCGAGTTTGCGTTTTGTCAGTTGAAGGATTGGAATGACCATAAAGGATATCTCGTACTTTATTTATTTACTTTATTTACTAGCGCAGATGAAGTCATGATGGAGAAAAGACCCTGGAAAGAAGCCTTGTGAGCCTTATTAGTTTTTTCTGCTGATACTTGATGTTAAGAATATTACATGGTCTTGACTGTTTTTTGTTTTTTTTTAAATAAACCTCACATGGTTAACATGCTTTGGTAATCACTATCATCGACTGCATTCCTCTTTAGATGACAAGTCATTCTCAAGAGAAATCAACCAACAAAGTGGAACGAGTTTGGCTACTTGAACCCGAGCAAACCGGTCCATTCCCAGCTGTGGCTCAGCCTCTTCAAGAGCAAAGACAAAAGGTTACTGAGGGTTCAAAACTTTTAAACTTTTCTGAAAAACACCACCAGGTGGAAAAACAGAATGTATTCCTTTAATGAGAATTATTAGCGTACAAAAGAATAAGACAGCGTTGAGATGCAACAGGTAGGTATTTACATGAGTCTCCACAAATGTTTCACACAATGAACTGACTGTATCCTGGCAGTAACATCCAGAAGTGTGTTCTATAAATGTCCCATTGTCTGAGGATCTGCTCTATGGCCACAGCTTGTGTCTGCTGATTGTACTGATTAGCACATCTTGAACCAGAAATGATGAAAATACCTGATAGTGTTTACAGATGGAGTGAAATCCTGATAACACCAGATTCTCCACTGCACAATGATGAAAAAAAGAAACATTACAGGCTTTACCGCTACGCTAAGATCCAGGGCACAACGTGCTGTTATGCACTTTAATAGCATGTTGGAAGTGATACTTATCAACAGTTTAGCACCACAGGTTAAACATTAAACAACTACAGCGTCACTGGGCCAAGGAGCACTCATGTAGGGTTAGGGTTATGCTCATGTATGAGCAGAATTAATACTTGACAGCAGACAAGCACGTCCCCTTACATCAGGATAATAAGATCCGTAGGCTGGGGCATCTCTGTGGCCCCACAGTGCTTCAATTATAACAGCAATGTTGCCTTTATCAAAACATTGCAGCTCCTGATTCGGATATTACAATTTTGGTAGTATTTCAATTATTTTTCAGCTCTACTTGACCGTTGTAAAGTAATGCTGAGTTCACAAAAGCAGTCAATTAAATATATTTACACAACTCAATTTTCTAAAACGTGTTAAATATGTTAAAAATGGATCTGCGGTATATTCACAGTGATATTTAGATCAGTGATATTTCAAATCTGCCAAAAGTACTGAGTATCTTTGTGCCATATGTGTCAGTGCAGTAAAATTCAAGTCATATGTACATTTTTTTACATGTCGATACACTCAGCTGCTAGTTTATTAGAAACATCCAGCTCAAACTAATGTGATCTAACGCATCAGTCCAGCAATAAATTCCACCTTCATGTTACAATGTTCAGCTGTGTTTCTAATATTTAGTCTTCCCTCGTCAGTACAAATGAAGTAGACAAAAAATAAGAAACATTAGAATAAGCACTACAACTGTGAAATGCAGTCAAAAGCTGCAGGAAAATAAGCTGGTATGTGGATCTTGAGTTAAATTATTACTTTTTGAGGCATTTTCAGGACAACTAGATTTACTGCCAGGCTGATGTATTGGACTGCATTAGTTTTACCTAGGTGTACCTTATAAACAAGCAACTGAGTGTATGTATGTATGTATGTATGTATGTACATGTGTGTGTATATATATATATA
>JBBMOE010000045.1:3413523-3469225 GCA_037975065.1 Chaetodon trifasciatus
ATATATATATATATATATATATGCATATATATGCATATATATGCACATATATATATATATGCATATATATATGCATATATATGTGAGTGTGTGTGTATGTATCTATATACGTACATATGTGTGGCAGGCATGCACACATACATACATATATGTGTGTGTGTGTGTGTGTGTGTGTGTGTGTATATATATACACACATATATACACACTTTGTATCAGTGTCACCAAGGCAATGTATGGAGCACACATAAGTGCTTCTCTGTACCTGACTAAAATATATTTTTAAGACTACAGCAGAATCATCTAATTAGGGCTTGAGGAAAAGGGAATAAAAGCTATGCCTCATTAAATAATGCAGGGTCTATAATTGTTATGCATGACTAGAAAATACATATCAGTTCCATAATTTATAATGTAAAATGTCTGCTAAGCTTCTGCTTCCTTCACGTCCTGTGAATACACTCTGACGGAGCACAAATCACGTATCACAGGAGTATCTGGGTGAGAGAGGAAAGCGAGTATACTTTGTCGTTACATGGAGCACTCTGAATGAGTGTGTTAGTCATACATCAGTCATGGAGAAGCTGAGACAGAATGGAGGCCAGAGTCCTGTGGGAGGAGGGTAATGACGCGCAGGGACACGTCTGCCCACACGTCTCTCTTTGCTGCCACCTAATGTACAGTCCTCTCCTTCTGCCTTTGGTAGTCTGACAAAGGAACATGGAGAGAACAACATTAAAATACTAACAGGGATGTCATCATATAGTCTCCTCTTCAGTGGCTCCAAAGACAGTTTTTGTTGTTGTTGACGACCTGCAGTGAGATGTTATCACCTGCAGTGTGAGGGTACTGCAACACGCCGGCATCGAAGTGCTGACAGGCTTCAAATTCTTGAGGTTTGGCTCCTCAATAAGAGATATGCTCTTTATGTAAGCTTCCCTCACATGAACCTTTTTACTGTCATTTTAAAAGGCTGTATAACATGTACTGCAGTATTAACACACTGCAGGATGATAAAAGGCACATGTTACAAATTCAAAACAGACTGGAATCTGTCATCAGGACCAAACTGAGCCCAGAAGCTTCCTCTGGGATGAACAAACTTCTACTTTGTCTAATCTTAATAGTAACACTAGGCAACAACTACATCTGAATTATTTCTGTCTTCTGATGCTAAGTGTTTGTTCGCATCAAGAAATCAGGCCTATATTTTAAACTATGATCACTAAAGAGACACACAAATAGCTACATGCTAATTTGCTAATCCTTCTTGACATACACTCAACTGAAGGCAGTACAAAGACTAACTGCCCTATTTAAACAACCTATAGTGCATGATCTAAAGTGCATGGTGTAAGTCATTTAGGGTGTGTGCAGCTCCACTTTTGCTGGTTAATGTCACATAATCAGGTCACACAGTAAGGCGCAAAGGGGTTGCATTTAGTCTCTGAATTAATCACAGGTTTGCTTTGGGTGTAACATGAATTAAACTAATCAGGGTGTCATCTGCCATTCCCTTTAAAAGCCAGGTGTCTGGCACACCTGCCGCACAGCTATTTAAATGGATGATTGGTTGGAGCAGGAAATGGATCTGCATGTGCATGAAGTGAAAGCATGCGAGCAGATCATCTACAGGAGCAGCGGGACTCTGCCAAAGCTCCCTGAGGTGAAGCAAGCATGGCAGATCTTACTATCCGAATAATACTGCATCAATGGCACAATCGCTTTCTGCTGACAACAATACGCCCGACCGCACCACATTTTAAACTAACACGACCATGGGCACACAGATGGATGTGAGTCCATTTGTTAATTACACACTGTGGGCACTGGGCGTGAAAATGACAACTGCATCGGTCAGAAAGTAGCGCCGACACAGTGATGCTCTGTACCACTTTGCACCAGTTGTAAGACAGGGCCAAATATATTTTTACCTCATCAGCTTCATTGATTTTTAAAAATATCTGCTTATTCTGAATTGGATGCCAGCAACATGCTTCAAACAAGTTGGGACAGGAGCAGCGAAAGACTGGGAAAGATGTGGAATGCTCCCAAAACACCTGTTTGGAACATTCCACAGGTAACAGGTGATAGTATCATGACCGGGCGTGAAGAAAGTAAGACTTACTGTAAGGAAAGAAACGAACCCTCATCAGTATTTCTCGTGCCGTCTTCAGAATCTCTACAGCCTAAAGAGGAAGAAGAAATGAGCTTGATACAAAACAACCAAAAGGCTCTCGCCAGTGAAAACTGTTTGGGCAAAATGTTGACAACAATGGAACTATGGGCTACCCTTACTGAGGCATTATCTGTGTGTGATATTTGCCCTTTTACAGAGAGGTAAGGTCAGGAGCACTGACAGAGACTCATCTGTTTGTATACCGCCGGGCAGACTCTTTCTATATTTAATATTGCGTGTATATGTAGTATATGTGAAGCGGTTTCATATTGTTAGTCGTTATCCTTCATTTGTATCCCCATTAGCTTCCCTAAAGCCATCACTCGTCTTCCTGGGGTCAGTTGTTGTATGTGTGCAGTAAAAATGTTATCAACCAAACAGGTAATGTGAATGGAAACTTCTTGAAACCACTAATCATCACTACACAGTCGGATACTGTATGATAAAGTATTGATTAAAATCAATGCTCTGACTTACTCTTGAGTGCTCTATGTCTTGGAAATCAACCTCATTCACAGAAAGAACTTGGTCTCCCTCTTGTAATCCTGCTCTGTGGGCATCTGAGTCTGGGACCACCTGCCAACACACCACACACACACACATACAGACAGAGCGACAGAAATTAGAAATCACAAGGTGGAAATTTGTGAAAAGCAAACAATTAGTCAGAGGCACAACAAGTATGAATGCCAGTAAAAGCCACACACACACACACACACACACAAAGACACACACACACACACACCTTGGATATAAAGATTCCTAACTGCGACGCCTTGCCCCCACGGATGTTGAAGCCCAGCTGTGCTCCTGGAGGTTTCTTCAGCACAATGGTACGAGGTAGGAACTGGGTGAGCTCGTTGTTGTAGTCTGGGTGATGAACCCGCTAAAGATGTACAACAACAAAGAAAAGCTGACACGGCACCACCAGAATGGAGGCGTGATATCTAATAGGACTGTGACATTGATCCTTCTTACACACTTTGACTTATTAAAAGCAATCATGGAAGATTTTACCAGTTGAACTCCTCAGAGATCTTTCCAACTAGATCAATCAGCAGAAAAGTTATATATACCGAGTGTCAAAGTTAAATTCTTTACACAGGAAATCTTGAAATCCTTAACTCAAGGTGCACTTATTTGTTTTTTAGCAGAGCTTTAAGGTGCGCCACAGTGGCATCACCTTTGGTGTCGGATGTGAACACCTCCTCAATGTTTCTCTGTCCACTGACTCCTGGTCAATAACTTTGATCCCTTTCCAGTTGATGCTGTGACCGGCTCTGGTCTGACATTGTGTGTCTCTGGTGTTGATAAAGTCTCTTGTCCAGGGACACACAGGAGACAGACAGCTCTCTGTGCAGACCACAACCAGTCAAAACAGTGACTGAAAAAGGGGTCAAAGTCGCTGATCACTAGTCAGCCGAGAGCCAGAGAAAGATCAAGGAGGCCTTTCACTATACCCAACACCAGACTCCACCTTTAAACAGTGATGGGGTAACGATCTCTGTCACTACCAGATTGACACCAATTACTCTGAGGGTAGCTGACGGCCATCTGGGGCTTCATCTGATAGGCCAAATGGTGTGAATGCACAGCCCATGTACCCAGGCCTCCATCTGATAGGTCAGATGTTCACACTTTATGGAAATAAATTGTTTTTTCTTATTCTCTGCCTTATGGGTCAGCCAACATCAGAAATCTCAGTCCTGAAGATGCAGTTGAAAGCTTCAGAAAAAGCTGGTATTTTCGTAGTTTTATTTGTCAAAGTGTGGTTTTACTAACGGGTGGCATACCTCCTGTATTGGTATCCATGCTGGTGGGTTCTCATAGGAAGGCAGGAATACCACTGGGAGCTGGTAGTCATCATAAGGAATTTTCTGATCCATTGTTCCTGAAAAACACCAAAAGAAGGAGAAGGACACTAGCATTTACTGTCGTTCCTTGGGGTTTATTGTCGTTATAAAAGAAAAGGTAAACGCTATCTTCATGAGTCCACAGTTTGCGTAAGTAACGCTGTACGTTTACAATGTTAGTTACAGCATAAAAACCAGCAAGGAGACTAAACATAGCACTGTATCTAGTTTCCTCAGAGTAAACCCGCTGATGTAAGACAAATCCTGACACGCATGTGAATATACTGACGTATATTTGGACCAGATGATAGAAATAAACGCAGTGAATCGTGCTTTAGGAGACAGTGGTTCACTTCTCACTGCAGTACACAAACAACCTCATAGCTAACGCTACAGCTAGCTGGCTTACTTGCTAAGTTGAAAACGCTTTGTTTTCTTCCTCGCGGATCATTTTTAATTAGCATTCGCGACTATCGTCATTTGAACTGGAACGATTAACATACTTTACAACCTGTGGATGGAAAAACAAACAGTGACAGCCATAAAAGAACAAATTATCTCACCTGCCAGTTTGAACGCCAGCAACGAACACTTTTTCCTGTATTAAACGACGGCTGACTGAAAGTGAAGTACCGCCACCTACTGTCACGGAGTAATCACGTCAACAAACGGCCCAACTACGTCATTCTTCTTCGTCGTGGTTTAACGGCAGTTTGCATCCTTATTGTTGCATTACTGCCATCTTTTGGAGGTGTTTTTTTTTTAAATAAATTTTATTGAATGAAAGTCATCAATACAAACATTTCAGGCATATTTTACAATTACATTAAACGATGTTGAAACAGCTTTCAAGATAAGGAAAATCTTTTGGAGTTAGTTTGCTCCTAAAATATCCACTTATTCAGTGGATCCTCCCATCAGCCCTGTTCTCCTTTGGAACCTGGCCAATCATCTCCTGCCTTGTCCAGTTCCACCACATTTCAAAATGCACTTAAGTCCTGTTCCTGTGAGTCTATTTCAATACCCATGTTTCTCACAATACCCGCCCTGTTTTGAATCGAATAGAAATGTATTTCCCTTATCTCCTTCCTCATACAAATTATTGGAACTCTGCACTGTAACAAATTCACTCAGACTTTCCATTATTCATCACTGCATGGATCATGCTACTGTGACATATATAACAGACATGAATCAGAAATGCTGCAATATGCTTCAAAAGGCTTTTTTTGTGCCAGTCCTGCAGAATAATTCCAAGTGCACACAATTTAACTTCAAGTAGTTCGAGTACTACAATAGAAAACTACATATTTGCTCTACATACTTGCATAGGCGTGAGGGACCAAGCAGACAGGCATGAGGAGTCCAGGTGGATTTTCAGAAAAAGAGATTTATTTACACAAAAATCAGTCAATACATAAAGTTCAGGGCTCATAAAAGAGGGCTAAACAGAACTTAACTAAGGCTATTAGAACTTAAAGAGAATGTAACTGAACAAACCAAACAAAGCCAAAAACAGACTAAAAAAGACTAAATCTACCCAACAAGCTGCACACAGAGGGGAATATATACACTGGCTGATCAGACCATTTGTGAGACAAAGGGGATAACAAAAACACACATTCCCGACTAGACTATAAATAAACCAAAACAAGACAACTAGTCTATCAGTCAAAATATTTTATTAATTAACCTAAAAAAAACACCAAAAACCCTACTACAATTTAAAGAAATAAAGAAAATCCTATGCTAAACCTTCTAAATCCCCACTAATGCTGCAGGCACTTGGTACAGTCCAACTGGCCATCTCCTGTACTCCTGCATCCTTTGCTCAGGCCCGGTCAGACGTCCTTCCAGCAGCAGCCGGACCCTCAACACTGGTAACTCAAAAGACAAACTATTACGACAATGTGTTAACTGCATGGCACCAGTTGCAGCCATCACAAAAGGATAGCTGCAGATATAGAAATGAAACCGGGCTAGCCAGCCCTGTCCAAAACATTTGCCTCACCCACATCACACCTCATATCCTCTCTTGAAATAAAAATAAAAGATTCTTTCTTGCAATACACCTTATGAATAGTCGTTTTCTATGCCTGATCCATCGTCAGCAGATATGTCCAGACATCATTCCTAGCATCCAAGAGGGGCATCTGATCATGTGACCGGTGGTCATAAACTTTGCACCCCGGTGAGGAAAAGAATTCCTCTCTGGGTGTTGAGGAATGGAGAACATGGTGGAAAGAAAAGTGTCACCATCCTGTGATGGGTTATAAATCTAAAGCTCTGTGACCACAAGAGGACGGTTAAACGCCACATTGCCTCAGACGATCACTAAATGTTCTGCATTCTGTCTCACCTGCTCGCTTTCCTCACCTGGTGCACGTCTCTAGAGGTCAACAAGGAATGAAATGAGGTGCTCAGCATCCCAATTTAGTGTTTTTAATTAGTTAATTCATTTTGTCTAAGATTAGTGAAAAGTCATTCACAGTTGTTTGTGCTGATTGTGTGAAAAAGTGAATTTAGTCATCATGAAACCAACCCCCACCCACACACACACACACCCCTCTCCTGTCTGAGTAGTGTTCAGTGGAGCTGATATTATACCTTGTCTTATTTTATCATGTTCTATGTCCATTTTATGACTGTGACTCATGTCTTCTTATCACTCTTTCTGAGCCTTCTCAGACACACATTTCCCACACCTGTCTCCTGTGGTCAGTGAAGCACAAACATTTACTTAGTATAAAGCAGGATGATAACCCCTCCCTCTGGTTCCTTCTCTGTGCACCTTCCAAAGGAATAATGGGAGCAACATTAGTGAGAACTGGCATAAGATCAAGCACAGACTCCTTCACGGTATTAACATCTATCTTTGTTTTATTTTCATCATTCAGGAGCACTAAATCCTTTTCATCTAACTTATATCACCAGACCATTATTGTTTTTCTCTCACCCCACACTTCCACCACCTCATACTCCTGTTCACTCCTACACCTACTGCACTCTGCAGGGAATCCCCAGCTTTACCAAAGCAAAACATATCCTCCACCATGTTTCCTAAATACACACAGTCTTATTACTATCCTAAATCTCTTGCAGTTTTCTAAGTGAGGCTCACTCAAACTAGTGTTAGAAGTCAAATTCACCAAACTCTTAACTGCAAAAGACCTGTCATAAATGGTTAAAATACCCAAAGGAAATATAAATAATATCTCCCAACTTCTGGAATATTTAAGCTACTGTGCCAAAAATCTGAAAATCTAAAATACCGCTCTTCGTAAACTGGCAAACCATGATGATGATGATGACGATGATATGATGAAGAGAACATTAATTTGTGGACGTTATATATTTGATTCTTGTTCAGCATCATTTTTAAAATCCAAATGAATTCAAATTAAGGTATAACTGTTAAACCAAACAGTGTATTCGTCTTGTGGTGACAGATCCCTTTCAGCACTTATCCCCACCACACCTCACTCATCATCTTCTTCCTTTGAACACTTTAACTACAAGCCCAAATTCCTGGAAACTGAATCACCTGATAGGCTGTGGCACTTATTCTCCTCCACTGTGTTTCACAAATCCAAAAGGGAGCTCCTAAGAGAGAGTCTTTGTCTCAAACTCTAAGCAAATGTCTCCTTTTGCTCAACGCCCTTTATCACTCTTGTAGCACTTTAATTGAACTATTATTAAACATTGTATCATCATAAGAAGGCTTTTGTGCATGAAAGGTCATATTGGTCATCTTGAGAAATTAACCAGTAATTCTGAGGCTTTCTCATCTCAGCTTGCATTAATACTGACAGTGAAAGACTGCATGCAGGCAGTGCTGTCAGCTGTCAGCTGTGCTGTACTCTTCTCATCTGTGCAGTAATGCATTGTTTATCATATGATAGTGACATTTTCCAGTCTCTCTCACACTTGTCAAAACACATATTTGAGTTGACTTTTCTTCTGTTTTTGCTGCAGGACCAGCAAGGGTGTCATTTCCTAAGTGGCTCTTTTCTAACTGCACATTTCATTCTGATTTGAAATTACAGCGTATGTGTGACATCCTTTTGTTTCCAAACCACAAATGAAACATGTTAGAGACCCGCATTCATGCAAGTCTGATATTGGCATGTACAGAAACACTACTAGAAATATTTGATAAGTTCAGCTAAAGTAACAAGCAACTTTTAAAACGTTAAAATTATGTTTTGTTCTAAAATAAACTACCTAACAGTATGTGCACCTGCATTAATTATTGATTAAATGATAAGTTGACTGACTGACTGACTGACTGACTGACTGACTGACTGACTGACTGATAAGTTGAATCATGTGCTCTTGGTTTTGTGAATTTGTCACTTTGGGCTATAAGATTGTTATTTCTCACTATTTTCTGAACTTTTACACAGCAAATAATCGATGGAATAATCAAGCAAATAATCAGCAATTAATCCATAATGAAAATAGTCATTATTAGCCATAATAATGACTAGGCTCCACCTGGACCCATGAAAAATCAAATGTAAAATCCTCCTCTTACTTTAATGCATGATTAATAACAATCTCATGGTAAAATATATAATACAGGCCATTTAAAAGTACTTTTACTTTTAATACTTCAAATACATTAAATTCATATGGTTATACTTACTTACTTTTTCAAAGCAGGACTTTAACTTAGCGGAGTATTTTTTTTTTTTTACAGTGTGCTATTAGTACTTTATGTTAAGTAAAGAATCTCAATGCTTCCTCCACCACTGAACCCATGAACATCCATCTTCCTCCACCTGTACTCATTATATACTTACATACTGCTATATAGAGAGTATCTGTCTACTTAGTATCACATAAATGTATCTTAGCATTACTGACCAGCTCACCATGTTTGTAGTATGACACATGTCATTTCTGTAAAATCATCATATCCTCACATCTCTAAATTAATCCAGTATCAGAATTAAGATCACACAGTTCCAGATATCTGCCTCTTGTCTTAGTTTGGGATCTGCTCATCTCTCATTTGCAGCTGACAACAGAAGACAACTCAACCCTGCGTTGTAGCAATCTGTGAGCCAAATGCACCCATCTGGTTACAGGTCATTTTATTACACTATGCAAATGATTTTGCAGAGGCTTGATATGTGCATGATCACATTAAAGCCTCATATGTCTGCCTTTATTATTCTCAAAGTTACATTGTTGTTGCATGTAATTCAGGTAGAAGTGCAGATTGATGTCTGCCCTGCTTCACCACACGACACAAAAGTCAATCTCAGCTTGTTTCTGAAAGACATTTTAAAGAAAGAAAAAGAAGAGGAAAGGAAAAAATAAGGAAAAGAAAAGTAAAAGGAAGATGAGAGGATCGTTATAGCAACAACTGTCTTTAACTCACGTGCCAGCCGCGGAGTCCGCCCGCTGCAGCACCGCGTGCACCACAAGAGAGGCAAGAGGGCGTTGAGAGATACATCGCAGGCCTTTAATCAGGCACACTTGAAAGCAGAATACATATTTATCCTCGTTTAATACCTTCATGATCTCACTGCGGTCATTTAATGATAGATTGAAAAAGAAAATAGGCGAGCAGTTTCCCGTCTGACCTCCTGTACACGTGGAGCTGCAGTCAGTGAATTATGGCAGAAGCAGTTTGACTCCTCACGTAGTCACTCAACACTATGCATAGTTTTGACTGAGTTTATTGGACCAAAGTAATAGTTCAGAAAGTGTATCAGCGAATTATTTTAATATGTATTTTGATTATATAGCTCTATCTGAAAAGGTCTTTTTATTATGGACTTGGTGGGAAGTGATCATATTTTCTAAAGCCCCACGTTGTCTTGCAGATGACCTGACGGTGCACAGGTGCGATCTTCTATCTGTAAGTTGCAGGGTTGACACCGCAAACCTACCTGAACTGAACTCCTCCCCTCTGTTCGGGTAACACCCCTCCATCTCGCACCCATTCTAGTGTGACCGCATTCATATTCACTTCACGGTGTGACCGACGGGGGAGAGGATGCGAGAAAGGGAGAGTTGAGCCCAACCGAATGCTGCTTTCCAAGAGGTCTGCTTCGTGAGTACATGAGAGAATTTCACTGCACTGTGTGATCGGAGTCCGTTTGGTTTGTTATATACTGCAGAGATAGATAGATAGATAGATAGATAGATAGATAGATAGATAGATAGATAGATAGATAGATAGAGATGGTTTTCAGGAACGACAACCACCTTGCTCGTGCGCCTCAGCTCGTGCACATTGGCCACAATGATTAAATGCATAACGGGTTTTGCCTGTGATGCTGATGCTGGATGAAATAATTAATGGAGAGTGGTTATTTTGGCTGACAGGTTGGCAAGCTAAGGCTTTCAAGTTAACATCTCTTCTCATCATAATTTACTACTCTGTCAAATATAACTCTGTGTATGTTATGTCCTTGAAAACAGGTTTGTTTTATACTTCAAGTGCTCAAGATTATAGTTCTGTGTGGATTGTAGTCTTTGCCATTTGTACATAAATGCAGCAAAAGATGCCAGCAAGCAAGAAAAAGGAACAGAAAACCAAAAAAAAGGCATAAAAGAAAAAAAAAAAACTGAAAAAATCAGGGTTATATCAAATAATTAAAAAATGTTATGCAGCACTGTTTATACCAAGGTTGCCTGTTGTGCCAGAAAGCAAGATAAAATCACAGGACAGGTGGGAAAAAAGCACATAACATACAAGATAAGACATGTAGGTGTGAAGTGATATAGATGGTAGAGATTTTTAGGTACGCATATAGGGGCTCCAAATTCTTGTGAAAGTGTAGAAAAAAAGGAAAAAGCTGTGGAAGGGCGGAGAGCTTGTGAAACCGAGCTGGTGAGGTGTTAATGTTTTGTTAAGTTTTTTTTCTTGACGAAGCGGAAGAAGGAAGGGTTTGATTTGGAGTCGGCAATAAAGCTTGATGACAAAAGCAATTTGAACTATTCAGGAAAGTCACAGTTGAGTGGAGCTGCTGTGGCTGTGTGAAGGTATGCATCAGTGAGAGTGCGAGAGCGAGAAATGTTTGGATTTTACTCTTTCCTCCTTCTATTGGTCACTGCATAAGCATCAAACGGGAGGAACTTTGATTGCATATTTTATCTCTCGTCACTTTTTATTATTGCACTGCACCCACTGTGTTTTTGTGCCTATAATTACAGTTTACATTGGCAGCATGAAGTGATAAAAGCAATGTGGCTTAACAAATTGGCGAGGTGTGTCTACACTATGTTTAATCTGCGTAACAATGCAGCTATCCGTTGTTTTAATGGCCATTGTGTGAAATTACACCCTTGTACTTTTAAGCATGCATGAGTTGTGCTGATGTATGTATGAGGCTGGAAGCAAGTGATGATTAAAATGTAATGAAATAAATAAACAGCGATGCCCTCCAGGGACATAGAAAGAACACTGTTGCAAAGCAAGCACCCGTGGAGAAGCATTTAATCATTCTTGAGGGGAACACTTTTGTTTCATTTTCTTTTGTCACCTTGTCACCAGTTGACACTTTGGTTTCACACATAGTTCAGCTATTACTCAACCTTCAGGTCAGGTGAAAACTTCCCCGTGAATTCTCAGTTTGTGCAGTGAAACAACGCATCTTGTGTTTCCTGCTGGTGACATATACACCTGTCAACCTGTTCAAACATGCTCTTATTAGAGGACGATCCCTTGATTCTCTTTGAGAGACACATCACTTGCTTAAGAGATATTTTAGAGACAGGTAGGATCTGAATTTATTCTATACAGCAGAATAATCTGCAGTGGATTCATCTTAAATTTGACCTGCCTTATCTATTCATGATTTATGTCCTAACCTTAAACCTGTTTTTTACCCTGAAGGCGTTAAAGAAACTGAGCCGAACAATCCAGGTGTGGAAACTGCTGGCAAAACACCAGGACAGATCAAGTCCAGCAGGAAACTGTTGGTTGTTCAGAGCCTTTTCACAATAGAAACCTTTATTGCTTAATGTGCCTCCTTGGTGGGTGACAAATAACATGTCTTTTCCCATGACTTTTTGTTTTGTTTTTATATTCTGGACTGAAACCTGGCACACTTGTAATATAACGTGTCCTGACATGCTTGCTAAAATCTTGCTGTGAACCATTCCTAGGTTACTGCAACCTACCCCCCCGTAATGCAAGCCATTATCCATGCGTTTCACTCTGCTCTATGCAAACTGTTTGTACTTCACTTGCACTCTCTCTGTGCATGGATGTGCCTGTCACCGCAGCTGTTTGTGCTGCAAAGGCTCAATAGTGTGACTTCAGTCTCAGGACGGTCTGTGCAGCATTCTCAATACCCCCATGGTGCTGACCATTGTAAGTGCTGCCAGTGGCTATACTCCCCCCACACAGGCTCTATTGAGGGGGTTACTGAACAGGGATTGCCTTAATACTCAAAGAAACTCTTTTTTTCCCCCTCCCTCATTTGCTTTCTGTCACAGTCTTTTTTTTACACTCCATAGGTTTAGAGCAGTGAAAGAGGTCAGGCCTCTTCTTGATACCCAGAGAAAGAGTTATCTGGGCCACCCCCCCGCCGCCATCCTTCTTCTAGCTGCGTGTATCAGGTGTCCAGAATTACTGAGCAGGATATGTACTCTCTACACTGTGAATGAGGAGGGGAAGTGATGTCTCAAGGCGATAGCTGCTGCAGAGTTTGCAGCAGGGGCTTGTACAGCTGCCATTGGACGGACCCGAGTGAAAATAAGAGAAAAGTAAGTTTTTTTTGTCATATTTGTTTGTATATTTGAGTTTACAAATATAAACACATTTTTATCAGGGAGTTCAGATAAGTTTGTAGTGCTGAGTGATATTTATTGAATGATCTGTTCCCTAATATACATATATTTCAATATACAGGTTCCTTGTACTTCCATTCAGCATTGCCTTTACAAATCCCTTTAATCAGGGATTAACATTCCAGAATTCAGAGGTATTAAATATTGCCAATGAACCCTTTTGCTAACGCACTTTATAAATAGAGCGATCACCTGTGCTTAGCGAGATCCATTTGCATAATTTTAGAAAAGGAGAACTTTCCAAATGAGGTGATGAGTAAAATGCTGAATATGTGAGCCAAGAAAAATAAGTTAACTCCACAGGCCCTAACAGGCTTGTTATGTACTTCTCTGGAACAGGATTATAAAAGGGGGAGGGGGTTGTGACGGTCTATAATTTTGGTGGAGGTGTTTTGGTGAAAGAGCTTGAGTGCATGTTTGTTGTCACAGTGCAGGCTGCATAACCAACTGAAAAAATGTTGGAACTGTTCCATCGTCTGGATCAAATCCCCTTTGGAATCCATACACACATAATAATACCTAAACACACACAGCATACAAAAGATCTGGACTGTTACCTTAACCCTAATGGCCTAAAAGCTCTGAAGCTGAAAATGATTAATAGTCCACCTGCTCTGTTCACTACAGTGTGCATGCTGTTGGTTCGCAGTTGTCGCTCTGGTCTCCCTGTTGTTCCTGTGCTGGATGTACATTTGTCTGGTTACTTTTAATGACCGAGATGATGTTAACTGGTGAGTGATCACATACACAAGCACACACACACGCATGGCCTACATTGAATAAAACACAAAAGCCCAGAATCCTTTCTCTATGGCTGACCTTTATTCTGCTAACCCTGTGCTGCCCTCTATTGTTCTATTATCAGGCAAGCCTTCACAAATCTGAAACTGTGGGTGAACTGGTTTACGGTGCTGATCATCATTTCTGCAGTGTTCACCAGTTACTGCCTTCTGCTGCTGGTGAGATTACAGAGTTCATACTGTGTTGCTTAAACTTAGCGGTAATGATGCAGTGGCTGCAGGATACATAGGGGAGTGGTTAATTACTAGCAAAAGATTGGACGTTTAGCTAAATAAAAAACATAAAATGACCAGTGTTTAGCCTTGCAGCACGGAACCAGATATAATGACTATGATTATGTTAAAAAATAAGATTTATTATGAACACTATTCATTACAGCTCTTTGCTCTGTTCCAAGTCGCCTTACGAGAACCACTCGACTTACACTGGCTACACAAGGTATCGTACAGATTTAATAGATTTTTCCACATGTGCATCATCTATTGAGGTAAATGCTGAATGTCGTATTTGCTTTTTCTCTACACAGATCTTCTTAGTTTTAGGTGTGATATTCATCGCTTTTTGGGTCACAGGTTTTAGTATCCTGTGGAAGCAAGAATGGCCGACTCTTCCTTTCTCACTCCTGGTACAGTAAGGCTCTCATTCTCAAGACTGACATGTGTGCGAGAGTGTAAATGCCTTTTTTGTTTTTTAAACACAGGTTTTATTTGTCTTTATATAATTATGTGTTTTTGACCTGCACGTCATCCTCCTGGCAGGCCACAGGTCCTTTCTTGCAGTTTGGTGCCGTTGGGGCATTAACCCTGCTGAGCCCTTTCATCTTCAGGGGCTTCCACATGGCCACAGAAAAGTGTAAGTCTGTCAACTCTGTGTACAGATGCCACCTTTTTCTAGATTTAATATCACCACTGAGTCAATTTTGCAAATTACATTTGTCTAAAACCAGGAAAGATTACTATACAGCAGGTTGAAGGTAGTATTGTGTTGTGTTTATTGCAATGATGAACTGTTGATTATTCACACAGCAGTACTAAGCTGGATTTTTTCATTATCTTACTTCATTTTCTATTTTCATGAAACTCAGCAAATAAAACACATGTATCTTTAACAAATGGCTTTTGCTGTATTATTTCTGTAATTTGCATGTTGCATAAAACTGTGTGCAGAAGTGTTCATTTGTCAGTTCCTGCAAGTCAAAAAAATGCAGAAAAACAGATACAATGATTTGAAAAGCACTACTAATATTTACTCCCACAGTACAAAAAACACTCATTATTTACTGACACTTCTAAGGGGATTCTGCACAGATCCTCTGTTGAGTGTAAATAGCTGAGTAGGTTTACTTTATTGTTTGACTTTTGTTCACTCCAGGGTCAAAGTTCCTCATCGCAGTGGTTTTTGTAGTGGTGTCAGCGGCAATCTTCCTGTGTCCCCTGTTCATCCAGTCTCCTTGTCTGAGAGAGCAGCCTTTACCTGAAAAACCGAAGCTCATTGGCCACCGAGGTGCACCGATGGTGAGCATCCTGTTTTATTTGACAGCACCCAGATGATATACATTGTGTACCTCCCATCGTGTTGCCATTGGAAGACCTCTGGAAAGAGCTAACTGTAATTTAACAGTCCTTTTGAGGGACATTTTGAGAAATATACAATTTAAATTCTTTCCGAGAGTTAGATAAAAAGACAGGAAGTCACTGCTCCCAGCCAAAAAGTAGTTTGGAACGTAACTTTCTGTATATTCAGAATGTGTTGGGTTTAAATAAATGAGATATTCCATGTTCATTTGTGAGCTTTAGACAGAAACAGAATAGCTGTTTCCCCCTGCTTTCAGTCTTTATGCTAAGCTAAGCTAGCATAGGGTCCTGTCTTTATGCTAAGCTAAGCTAGCATAGGGTCCTGGTTATACCTTCATATTTAATGGACAGATATGAGAGTGCCTCAGTTATCTCTTGGCATGAAAGTGAATAAGTGTCTTTCACAAAATGTCAAACTATTCTGCCCAAACAGAAAAAATAAACTGCTACAATCCATAAAAACATCATGATCTCCTATCATTGTGTGCAAGTTATATAAGACATTGTACTCTGTTTACAGTATTATTCTGTTTACTGATGTAATATGTGACATGATTTTACATTTTCTTGTGTTCAAATGCTCAACAAATGGCTCAGGTGTGAACAAATGCCCAGTCATGTGAGGGCCCCATATGCCATGCTGCTCCGTCCTTGTTAGTTTGCTTTGCTCCCGGGTTACCAATAAGCTCAATTTAACACTGTGTGTGGGGCTGTGTGTGTTCACACAGCTTTAGGGTAGATTGTGGGTTTTAAGCGCACGAGTGTGTCTCACCCATCTGTCCTCACTGTGTTCAGCTGGCCCCGGAGAACACCATGATGTCGTTCAACAGGAGCATCGCGTGTGGCGTGACAGCCTTTGAGACAGACGTACAGCTCAGGTAGTGAAAATGGCTTCATATTTAAAAGGCCTCTTAGTGGCTGACTATAACAGCAAAGCTTATTTCTATCTTTAGTTTTGTTTTGTTTTTGTAACTGGTAGTTTCTACAACCCCTTTCTACAGCACTAATAGACTGTTTGAAGTCACGTGACATTAAATTCAGATGGAGGGCAGGAAGTGAAAACCGCAGTGGACGAGATGGAGCAAAGCTCTTACTGGACTAGTTTGATGAAAGTCCTTCAGACGTTGTTCTATTCTAGAAACCAAATGAAAGCTAACAGAAGTATACCATTTCCACAACCTCGGTACCAAGGTGCTATTTTTTACTGCTTTTCTAACCTAGTAAAGACAGAATACCCTTCTTGATGCATGACCATAACCCTGGGTTCTTGCGGAGAACGACAAACGTTGAAGAGAAGTTCCCCAACAATGACTTCAGCCATGGCACCAACTTGACCTGGGAGGAATTACAGAGCCTGAATGCAGGCGAATGGTTCCTAAAGGTGAGGGTTGTGCTTTGCTTGTCCACACTGACTCATAAAGGTTTATGTGTCGTCATTTAACGCGCTACAGTCACCGGATGCATTATCTGACTTCACAGACAGATCCTTTCCATTCAGTATCTAAGCTCTCACAATATGAGATGGAAACAGCCAGGAATCAGAACATACCCTCCTTACTTCAGCTCCTTAACCTCGCCAAGCAGCACAACATCTCAGTGATATTTGACTTATATAGTCCTGACAAGGAAAATGACACAGAGGACACAGTCGACACCATCTTGAGATCTGGTATTGACCCAAGCCTGGTAAGTCTGATTTGAATCCCTCTGATGGAATTACTGAGATATTTTCATAATTAACATATTTTCTTTAAAAAGGTTGTATTTGCCTTTTTATAGGTCCTTTGGCTTCCTGCGGCAAAAAGAGAATATGTAAAGAAAACTGCTCCAGGCTTCATCCAGGTCTATAACGATAGTGATATACTGAAAGAACAAGAGGGAAAATACCTGAATGTGAAATACAGCAAGTTGAGTATGGAAGATTTCAGGTAAATAAATAAATCTCAAACAAAATACCACCATATTACTGTATCTATGTAGCAGTGCCAGGGGCCGTGCACAGTAGTGTGTTAATTAAAAGTGTCTGTGTAGCATGCTGAGACACAGTGCTGGCGCTGAATATAGAGGCGCAGGTTTGGCCTCCAGGGAATAAGATTCACATAGTGTCCCAACCCTGGAGTGTGTTTCATGGATGAGAAAACCAACCTTAAAAAAATGACTAAAGAATGAAATGTAGTGTGGCTACATGTTTCGACAAAGCGCAGAAGTGCTGCATAGTGCTAAATGGACTCACTGCACATGGACTGTGGTCCTTGTTTTATGTCTTTCTTCATGTCCTCTGCATAAAACCAATCACTGGACAGCACAAGTGAACACAGTTTACACATAAACATAATGTGATCTCACATCTTTGATTTATTTGGTCACAGTGAAATGGTTTGTGGTATAAATATGAGTCCAGTCAGCAATCATGATACTTGATGGAAGGGTCAGTGCATGCATGTGTCTTTCCACGTATGCATGCATGGTATGCTTTCTATATGATTGATGTATTTTATTGATTTGGGTATTTAAACAAATGCAAATCCAAAGCAAATCATAATAATCAAAACACAGACAAAAAAGGAAGAAGACACAGATACAAACATACATATGTATACCTGCATAAACAAATAGTACTGTCCTGCCTTCCATAGATTCCTGTCTTTCAATACTCTACTTCTTACTTCATTTACCACCATTAAAACTCATAAGAATGCATCCATGTCAAACTCTGTGCTTGTATCTGACAGCAACTACAGGAACGCAGGCATAACAGTGAACATGTGGGTGGTTAATGAGCGTTGGCTGTTCTCCCTGCTGTGGTGTGCAGGGGTCAGCTCTGTTACCACCAACTCCTGCCACCTCCTAAAAGACATGGACCGGCCTGACTGGGTCTTGGTGAGCAATACATACAGTTACAAGTACAGCAGTTGAAGCATTTGTTTTGGAGCTGACAGGTTTGGTGTTTTCCAAAATATGAGATGTAACTTGACCCATGTTCGTGTGTTTCAGGAACCTCAGACATACACAATAATGTGGATTACAGTGGACATTGCATCTATTGTGATAATGACTGGACTCTACATATTCCAGCGGTAAGATGAGCAATGTTTGCTGTACACGTTTGAGTCTGTTGTATGAGTCTATAAAAGTGAATCGGCTGACTCATCTACCTGACTGTCTTTGCTAGGAAAACACGCTGCCCCTGTCACAGAAAAGGTACTGCATGCTTAGACTTTAATATGTTAACAGCAGGGCTACAACCAATGACTGTTTCCATTATTGATTAATTTACACATTGTCTTCTCATTTAATCATTAAGTCTGCAAAATGTTCAGCAATATTTCTGTAATCCCTATGTGTCCCTATCATATGGAATTATATATGTAGAACAGCCAATCTGGAATAAGGGAATGTTTTTTGACTTGATTTTAGAAAACAGTTGCAGTTTACTTTTCTGTTCATGGACTAACTGATTAACTAACTGTTTTCATTGTAGTTAACATGTTGACAATAGTGATACTAAAAAAAGACTAGTTACTGGTATTTCCATTACTAACATTTGGGTGTTGCACACAAGATGTTTCTAATAACATTTGACATTAACTTGCTAACCGTATAATTTAACTAAAATGACAAAATGACTGCTGTCAATAAAAAAATGTACATTTTATTTTCAAAATAACACTTAAGAATGTTATAATGCAAGCAAATGGACATCAAGTAAGTCCACAAGCCGCCCTTTACAAGAGGGTTACAAGTTGTCACTATTGGCTCAATTAACAGTTAACAAATGATTTTTTAAAGCTTTATTGATCAGTTAAGCCATCAATCACAACAAAGTTTGGATTCCCAGGTTCCTGATTGTTTGAACACTACTTCAGTCCATTTATTAACAGCTTGTTAACATCCTGATTGATTAAAAAAATCCTTTATTAATAATGTGTTTTTGTAGAAAGTCAGAAACAAATGAAAAGGTATTAAAGGATTAGCAACTTCATTACATTGTGGCTATTACCACTACAGAATATTTTCACAAGCTGTTAATCCAAATATTGATCTAATGAATCATTTATAACTGATCTATAAATGATTTGAAAAGCAGTACCAACTTTTCTACTGAAGTGGACGTTGACATTTACACTTAATTTGTCTGTATTTGTACTTTTTTGTGACTGTGCGCAGGGACAAAGAAGCAAAGAAACAATACTTCAGCCAGGAATCAGAAAGAACTGTCTTGTTTCTTACCGACTAGCTTCTCCAACTCCAAAGCTGACGTACATCTGTGTCTGCACTGCACGAAGGGTTTGGACCTAGATTAGGAGGAAAGCAACTTAATGTGAATAACCATGCACTGGACTTCCAAGCCATGAAATATATTTTTTTCAGAGATTCTAATATGTGCATTAAAAATCGTCACAGTGCTACTGGATGGCAGCTTTAGTTTTGTTTTTTTGTGTAGCTTTAGCTGGTTAACTGGGTTTATATATGTGTTTTTTTATATGTTTTTGGTCAGTCTTCTGTTGCTACTGAAAATATGATTGTATTCATACTGGGGATGGCACTGCACTGGATTTCCTCTTGGCACTTTATGTCACTGTGTTTTTTTTCTGCTGTTTTTTACAAAAGTTTTCATGGTGTCACCACTTCAGGAAAGATGTGTGTATACTGTAATCTGAGCCAAAAGCACTGCAACTGTTTTATACACTGTCCTATGTCTGTGTTTTTAATCCTCTACTAAATACATTGATTAAGAGCAGCCATTAGGTGAAAACAAGCAACATATACATTAGAAAGGTTTCATTATAACTTACACACGGTTCCTTGTTTCTTTTCATCATAACTCAGTATTTTTTCTGACATATTTTATGTACCTTGGTGATCATTTCCTGGTTTCTTTGGTTTCTGAAACAATGGGTGTCATACTTTCTGCACTCTGCCTTTGCATAAGAAACACAAGGCACTTTTGTACATCTTGAGATAAAAAAAAAAAAAAAAAATCACACTTTAGAAAAAAGTATAAATCTAAAATAAAAATGTCTGTAAACAATCAATTATGCTTATGTAGAGATTTGTGCATGATTTTATTTTTACAAGTGATTTATGATGTAAATGTGTTACAGTGGTGGAAAGAAGCTGAGTGCTTGCGCTCAAATACTGTGCTTAAGTACAGTTCTAATGTACTTGTACTTTACTTGATAAGTTTAATGTTATACTAATCCTTTTTCTCCACTACATTTCAGAGGGAACTGTTGTACTTTTTTACATTTATTTGGCAGCTATAGTTTCTGTGCAGATGACGCTTCTATAAACCTACATACATACATAAAATTAAAACACCCAGATGTATAGGAAGTGGGTACAATTAGGTCTATGGCAGCCAGCTACATCATTAAATGTTCATTTGTAGTAAATTTGCTATTGCATCAGTCATATTAACCAAATACTATAATTCTAATGATAACTATTGCATTATTACTCAAGTAAAGTACCTCAAAATTGTACTTCAGTACTTGAGTCAATGCACTCAGTTACTTTCAGCCTCTCCATATAATATTGCCAGGCTCACTAAAGGCAGTGGACAGTTCCACACGTCCTTCCTCTTCGTTAAAACCTGGTGCCTACATTACCCATAATGCAACGCGATCACCGGCAGTTCGGTTGGAGATTCGGTTCGGTTATGCTAGTAGCTGCTAATGCTGCGACGAACCGTTAGTCTGAAGCAGAGATGAGGAGCGGGTTGTCGAGGTCTGGTAAGCTCCCCTCTTTCTTCACACCCCCAGTATTTTTTTTCATTTTCAAACCTGTAGGCTTCAACCGCAGCCGACGCTGACTCACTAGAGGCAATTTAGTAGACTTCGCACAGCTCCCCCTGGAGCCACAGAAGGCTTTATACAACTTTTTCATGTATTCAGTAAGCTAGTTCTCCCTCAAGACCTGTAAACATACTGGGTTCCCATTTAATTTGTGATTTCCTAGCACCACCGAAACGCACCACTAGATGGCACGCGATCCAAATATTTGGACTTGAGGCTGATTAGACAAAACTTTAACCATGGATGAGATGCTTCACGATCTGGTTGATCAGTAGTGCGACAGATAAGCTAAATAAGTAATTTTAATCTATTTAACATTAGTACGACAGTGTACCAATACGGTGTTGGTTTACCGTTTGCCATGAAGGCGAGGCATGCGCGCGAGGGGAGGGGAAACATGTCACGTTCAGGGCCCGTTTTGCTCCAAACTTCTGGAAAGTTGACATGAAGTAAACAATCTCTCCTTGTCACATCTTCATTGTGTCTGTGGGTGTGAACCACCGGTGACCGCTGCTGTGACAGACGGGGAGTGTACACCTTGGAAGTTGTTTTGGCGACTGGATATAGAAGACAACTTCTCACTGGTTTGGAAACAGGGAACGGCAGTTTTGGTCGTAGAATTATCGTGGACTATTGCTGTAATTATTTTCTTCTAAAAACACCACAAACCTGTAATTTATATGACTTTTCGAGTCGGCCACACCATGGTCCATAAATATGGTAAGTACCGTTAACGCAACGTAACGTCTTCATCTCACACACGTGTCACAGTTTTGTAGTAAATCTCGGTTAAAGTTGAGGTGTTTAGGTAAATGCCAGCTCATTGCTCCACGACATCTTATGCACGGATTTTCACGGGTCATGGCACCTCAGTTATAATCCCTTGAGAAACTTTTTTGTTTGTTTGTTTGTTTGTTTTTTGTCCTGAGGGAATGAAAAAGGTAAAATACAGTCACTGGAATTGTGCAACTTCCGGGCAATAGTTGACTTCTTCGGAGGTTTTTCTCGATCAGAATGTTCAGGATCAGGTAGGAAACTGTGAAGTAGTAGATTTACCTCCGTGATGTGCATCATCTCTGCTGTGTTCCTCACCACCCACCGGGTTCAACGACCAGCTGTACAGTCGTGCTGCAAGAGAAAAATACCTCTAATGTGCTCTACAGGGGAATATAATAAACAGCATTGCTGCATTTGTGTACAAGTCAAACATAAACTATTATTATCGCATGGTATTCTCTATAAAACCCCGTATTTGTACCTAATAGTGTGTCTGTGATAGTCAAAAAGGAAGCGGTAACTTTCTTACCTGCTTCATATGAGCTGCTTCTTTGTTGTCTGTGACAGACTTTCTTCTTTTTAGCCTTAGATTAGTGTTTCAGATCAGCTGCTCTCTGTAGATTTTAAAGCTGATAGGAATGATCGATAAGTGGATTGACAGCAAAGTAATCAGGAACAATTGTGTGACTAGATTAGCCATCTAATGTCAAGCAACAGCGGCACAAATTCTTTTTATCTTAGTCTTTTAATGTAGTAAACTGTAATATCTGTCAGTTTTGGACTGTTGGCTTGACAAAACAAGATATATGAAGATGTCACAAAGGGCTCTGCGAACTTGTTCTTGGCATTTTTCATTATTTGTTGACGTTTTATAAAGCAGACAGTTGATTTAAGAAAATTATCTCTAGTATAGTTTTTAATGAACTAATCCTGAGTTGCTGCCCTAACAGATTTGATGAGGTGTTTTAACATATTTTCACACTGTATTCCTGGATTAGCTGCCTTTTAAAAGCAATAAGGTAAATCTTCCAGTTCATAAGTACTACTTAATTTATTGTTTTTAATTTGCATTTATTTATTTTTTGTCTTTTTCTGTCCTCACTGAGCTGTATGCCCTTTTTCCCATGCAAGTACATTGAGTGCAATGTTTAAACCAGAGTCAACTTCCTTGTATGTGCACACACGCTTGGCCAATAAAGCTGATTCTGATTCTGATAAGAGTATCATTGACATTATCAGTAATGACTGCCGACATGTGTAGGTGCTCTGCTGCTGTTGTCCTGAGACATGTATTTATCTTGTGAGGCAGACACAGAGAGAGCAGTGGGGCTGCTCAGACAGTACCAGGCCAACCTGACCCGTCCAGAGGAGCAGACCCTGAAGACCAGCGTGGGCAAAGTGTCTGCCATCTTGGGCAGCCAGCTGTTCCAAGCCCTTCTTGGTAAGAAAAACACTTTGAAGCTGCTTATTTTGCAGAAGGGAGTCTTACAAAACTTTGCCCTCAAGCTCTAATTACATCACACACCCTTCGCTTTGAGTAAGAGCGATGGTTTGCAGATTTTTTTTAATTTTTTTTTTTTGGTTTGCTGCATTCACTTGTCATACTATATCCATCTTAATGCAGTGTACCTTATTCCGATTAGTGTCGTCATGTGATTAGCTGCAGGCAGACACTGGCTGTACACAGGGTCAGGTTGTATTGATTTGTATGGGAAGTTAACTGAGTCTAAAAGTTTCCCAATTAAGTCTTATGAAAGAGGCCTTTCAGTTAGCCTCACAAAGGTTGCCTGTATACCTCCCTCTGTAACATACTCAGATTGTAATGAAATCCCAATAAAGCCACACACAACACAGTCTATCTATAGACTGAGTTGTTATAAGCTCAGACTTGTCACGCTGTGAAAGCACAATTCTTCCCTTGACTCGAGCAGAGTGGCGTCCTATTTGCACTGTGTACTTTATGAACTTACAGCAATGTGATGAAGATGGTTGTTCAGAAAAACTGAAAACAGACTCACCAGTAAGAAAGAAATAAAGAAAGGTATAGTATTGCAATCAACTGAAGCTGCTGAGTCGACTGTTATTACTAATCCCCAAAGTGTCCTGATGTTTGCATAGTTTCTACTGCAGCTCATCTGAAGAGTCACTGTTATTATGTCTAACCAGCTACACCTCCTGACAAGTTTGCAGTTTGGGAAAAGAGCTCAGGGAAGCCAATGGGAATTTTAACCTCAGTTCCTTTTCAAAGGAGATAAAGTACATTTCTTCAG
Source organism: Chaetodon trifasciatus (assembly GCA_037975065.1). Classification (NCBI taxonomy): domain Eukaryota; kingdom Metazoa; phylum Chordata; class Actinopteri; order Chaetodontiformes; family Chaetodontidae; genus Chaetodon; species Chaetodon trifasciatus. Next base: position 3,437,588 of record JBBMOE010000045.1, read on the forward strand.
TTTAACCAATGGTTGAGTGGTCCTTCTAATTACCACAGCCATGTTATAATGATGCTTGCCCCTGGGTCTGCTGTTGCTACTGCTGACCCACTGCTGCTTCACTGCTGCTTCACTGCTGTGGAGCCGAGGGGGAGGGGCCGCTCAGGCAGCAGAAATACAGTAATTCTTTTTTTTCTTACCAGTGATGTATCTGCAGTGATACTTAACCCACTTTTATCACACATCTTTATGTTTATCAGATTGGCTTGGTGCCATTTTAACAAAGAATTCATCTGAATTATATAAATTCACAGTTTGTAGTGCAAGGTCGATGCAAGTTTCATGCATGAAGGCAGGATTTGTCAATGTTTCTGCTCGTTCTCCACCTCAGTGGAGTTGAGTGCAGCTGTGGACCATCACCCCATCACCCGACTCATTTACCCATTGTTCAAAGTCCACATTTCAGGATCACATATGTGTTGATGGGCCAACAAGTCCCATTTCAAAGTCTGCTTTTGGCTAAATACCTGCAAACCTAACGACATTCCCGTCAGCCTTAGCTGTACTTTTTGTTTAGTGCAAAGTTGCAGATACTGGTATGCTAACATGCTAAACTAAGATGGCGAATGTGACAAACGTTATACATGGACCTGCTAAACATCAGCATGTTAGCATTTTCATAGTGAGCATAGGTCAGTGATATATATATATATATATATATATATATATACACACACACACACACACACACACACACACACACACACACACACACACATATATATGCGCACTGGCCTTTTGGCGCAGCAGTTTAACAAAAAAATGGATCTTTCTGCATCTATACAAGAACTTTATGCTCACCATTTGTACAAATGTAATGAATATTTTCATCACGACCGATGTGCCATCCTCAGTATGAACACGAATAAGCCATGCTAAAGCAAGGAGCTGGTTGCCTTCTAGCTCCAGAGGGCCTTTAACTTGTGTATGTCTCTGAAGGGAAAACAGCCATGAAAAACATAGTCAAGTCTTATCAGTCTCTCTTAGTATTGGCATTGTTTTGCATTATATGTTGAGAAAAACTTTCCATGCCTCACTGGCAGCTTTGGCCAGAGGCATTATGTTTTCGGGCTCTCAGGAAAGCCTTGAATTATTTTTAGACAATTTTTTGAAATTCAAATTTGGCACAAATGTTCACTTGGATTCAAGGATGAACTGATTGGATTTTGGTGGTCAAAGGTCAAGGTCAGTGTGACCTCAACTGGTGACTTCATTGGTTTGTGGAGGTGGTAATTCTAGTTTAGACTTTTGTATTAAGTAGTACTCATTCACCTCTGCAGCACACGCAAGGTTTAAACAATGTAGGCTAACTATATAATAGCACAATTTTAATCTAGTAACTATCAACATCAGATGTAATATACCTTGTTATTTATTTAAGTGAGGGAGAGGATTATCTTTCAAAATCAGGATTCCAAACATTCCTCCCAAAGAATGTTCAATCAGGGCCGAGCCTGAGGCAGACAGGAAAATAAACTGCTCTCGGCTGCCATGCCAAGCCGCTCCCACATCTCTCCTGGCTCTCTGGCTCATCTGTGCAGGGTGTGAGGGAAGAAGAAGAAGAAGAGGCCTGTGCTCTGTGTGTCTCAGGTGCTGGGCTGATGAGGCTTCGCCTCTCAATTCAACACGTGGTTCTCATCAGGAAAGGCAGAATGGAGGTGCGGCCGGTTCACAGCACTAATAGGAATACAGTGCAGTACAAACATTACTCATCCTCTTATCCTGTCCTGTTGTGTTTGCCTTCACATGCTCAGGGCCGTGTGAACCCGTTCTGTTAGGACCATTTCATGTTGCGTTTGTCAGTGGTCTTTGGCTGAAAAGTGGAGAGCTTTGTGATTGAAAAGCTGCCGTTTTCACAATCTGAAGAAAATTATACGCATTACAGTACAGTATTTGTCTTTAAGAGATCTCTTCTAACTTTGATGCTCTGTGGGAAGTAAAGAGGTGTTTGATGCAGTGTGGGAAGGTTCAGCACTGGCCACTTTATTGGATGTCTGCATGGTTGCACAGTCACGAACAAAGGTTGCCTTAACTGTGCATCCATCCTTTTGTCCCAACATACAAACATGCAGTGGGAGGTGGGGGGGGGGGGCTGTTCGCAGGGAGTTGGGGCACAGATACAGACAGACACGTTAAATTACAGAGGACCCTAAATGCCTAGGGAATACTTTATCAAGGCAGTGACAAGAGGGTGAATTGTTTGCCCTGCCTTGAAATTGTGACCTAGTTTTCTGTGAATGTGTTATTCTAGTGAGCTGTGGTTTGCTCATCATCATGTAAAGAACCAGGGGCACATTCTTTTTTTTGTGTGTGTGTGTGATTCACCCAGGCAGGCAATACAGATATGACTTCAGTTCAATTGAATAGGTGCATGACAAATAGAAGAGGCCTACAACGCACACAAACACGCTGACCCTGCACGCAGAGTCTTTGTAGGACAGGGAGAAAGTGCAGGAAACCCCCTATGACTGTGACAAAAAGGCTCAGTGCTCCGACCAGACCATCCCAAAATAGACCCAACATCAAAAAGAGATCTGGGAATAAGTCCTGTGAGAGAGACTTCTGGCTTGGATTATGTATTTTGTTCCATGCCGTGGAATTTATGTGGTCTGTGAGGGCTGGAGCAGTTCAGAGATTTTTTGGAAAGTCAGAGATGTTAAAAAAACTCTGTACTTTGTGTGACTGTGAATCCTGGTCTCAGAGCACTTCAAGACCTGATTGAGCACTTTTCTCTGTTTTGTTACCTCTGCCAGGAATAGATGAGCAATGTAATTAGAAGTGTTAGTTGTGTGAAAGCAGGCCTGGTGTCTGCGATGCAGCTGAAGAGCAAATCCTGCAGGACTTAACAGATGCAGCGTTTTCAAGACTTATTTGAGCCTGACCTAACCCGTGTTTAATATGAGCACAGTGTCAGATAAATACATGTATGTGAAAGGTGTCACAAGCAAGAGCTGTGTAGTTTTTTAGCATCTTTTAGCTCATTGTTTTTGTTTCTACAGCCTGCAACTTTGCTGTTTGGTTCACTCTCTTGTTTCAGCTGCTGGCTAACTCTGATAAACCTGCTGTACATGACCTAAACAGCGCCAAATGACGAAGTGTCTAGCTGGTGAAGGTGACGGAGCTGTTAGCAGCTAAATAACAAACCAGACCTATGAAAGAGTGACCGTTATGCTAGAAACACAATACCCAATGAATGCTAATGTTGCTCCCTGTATGCTTGATGTGTATAACTGTGCTAACACTTTATATTAAGGTGCACATGTTCGCCAAATCAACTTTATAAAGTGATATGTTAATGTTGTGTTCACACCCTGTCAAACAGTTAATGGAGATTTAAGGAAAAGGTAGCAGCTAGCACTTAATACCTATTGATATTGGGTATGCATATTAGCAACAAGGAGGCCTGCAGGTGTCATTGTGGATATTTCTGTGTATGTCTGTATGTGCGTGCCTCTGTGTAAGTGTGTATATGCCGGTAAGTCTACAGTATGTGTGTGTCTGCATGCATAGAAGAGTTGGCGTAAGTGAGGTTGCTCTTTAGTCAGCTGTGCAACAAACTCCTCTGCCCACACATGGCTTCACTCCTCCACATTCAGACACAGTGATGAGTCACATGCTCCATTCTTACACTTTTGTTCTAGCAGTGTCTTGTTGGGACATACTGACTCTTATCTCTGTCTCACACACATACACACAGAGTGCAGAACTTTCTTTGAGTCTTTGAGTCAAAAGATGCACATTGCTAATCGAAAAAGACATGTCTTTTGTATGTCAATTGTGTTAAGTTTCCCTAGATGTCCTTCTCAAATGTGTCTTTGTAGTTTGTCTCGTCCTGACTTTGAACTTTGGCAAGTTGATGAACTCTCCGGCAACCTCTTTATGTCAACAGTGCAGTAACCAGGCCTGCGTGTGACATCAGCAAAATTGTCCCAGTGCATTCTCATCAGATGGCTGCCACTCAATAGGTGACCACAGGACATGGGCGTGTAATGAGCCAAGAGGTGATGAGTGGACATGAGCAGAGAAGAGAGAGCAGAGGAGTTCAGTGTGAAGAGAAAAGGAAATCTTTTAAAAGAACAGAGGAGGAGTTGAGGAACATGCTGAGATGTCAGTACTAATACCATTACTCTCATAGTATTTTATGGTGCTAGAGTGAATACCTCTTTGCTAATGCACAGTATATATATATGTAGTATATACGGTACTTTATGATGTGTACAAAATGTAGCGACAGCATACTGTTTTCTCTGCCATCTTCCTCCTTTGAAGAACCTGGCTTCCTGTGAGTCTTCAGAATTAGATGTAGATGTAGATGATAAACCGATTTAACCATTTCATACTTCATGAATATGAATGCAAAATTCGTAGGCAAGGGGCAAGATTTTGCTGGCAGGAGTGTTCTGGTTTATGAGCGGGCTTTGGTCGCATGCTGGTAAACAGTCCCTGTACGGAGCAAGAGGTGAAATGCAACCCATCAGCTAACATCTCACATCGATTTCATTTTTTTATTTCTTGGCCTGGATATCTGTTGTCTGGAGAGGCAGTGGCTTCACCAGAAGCCCCAGAAATTGGCCGCATCCCCCAGAGGCTAAATCTAAATGAGATGAATGCCGATTGGTTCTGAGATTGTTGAATGTGTACACTATACCTTTCTACTGATTATACCATCACATCTTGCATCCCTTAAAGTGAAAGTTCAGCAAATATGTTTCTGAAAACCAACTTCCATTTTTACAGCACTGACATCAAAGCATGTAGAAGAGTGTGAGAGTGTCACACAGTTCAACTAGGGGGCAGTGTCCACATTTATTCAACATATGTAGCAACTCATGTACCCTCACCCTAAAATGGAGCTTCAAAGAGTGGAAGTGACCCACAGTGTGACTGATAAATGATGCTGCTGAACTACGAGATTGAAAAAGTGGAGGAACGTTGTTGTTTGTGCTACTTGTTCAGATAGTATGCAGTGTTATAATGTCGGCCTTTTAGACACTGACTTGACGATTTACTCAGTAAGTACCTGAGTCTTATAGTTCAGCAACAAGATAAAAAGGGCACTTGCAAATGTGGAGCTATAACTTCCACTTAAACAGACGACTCCCACCCCCACATTTTCACCCAGTGTGCCACTGTGGAAAACAGACATCTCCCAATGTGCCCATGATTGATCGGAGGATCCTTTTACGCAACCGGAACAGTGTACTTTAGATGGCTGAGAAGTTATGGACAAGAAAAAATAAAGACTGCAGACTAAAAAAAGCGCTCACATAAAATGTTTGTAATCATCCAAGTAAAGAAGAAAAAAGCTCATCATTGTTTTTTTTTCTCACAGATATTCAAGAGTGTTACGAGGTGACCTTGCAACTGAACAAGGAACAAACAGTTGTGAAAGAAGACAGCAGGCAGGATGCGTGGGAGGTAATTTTCTTTCTTCACATTATAGATTGGAGAAAATATGCTTCATGTTTACATTTTTATCTGGTGTCACACGTGCCGGGTTTCGCCACCTGGCTGCACAGAGAGGTTACCCGGCAGCCAGCAAAAGGTGTCACTACCTGTGTCCCTCGCACCCCTACATGGATAAATGCCATCATGAGTCATGGCAGCTCTGACTTCAACCTGGTGAGTGAGTGTCAGACAGAGAAGAAGTTGGAGGGAGGGACACATGGGTCGAGAGAGAAGAGGAAATTAGAGTCAATCGAGCACTGATTACCATTTGCTCATCAGGGGGTTGCTCTCAGGCAGTCCTTTCATTGTTACAAGTCTTTGCAGTCACATGGTTATTTAGAATATTTTTAGTGTAAAACAACAACTGAAGTGAAGGGAGAAAAGCAGCCTTTTTTGTGGATTTAAACGTAATGTAGATGTTCACTGAGGAGCACGACAGAGCTCTGCCTACATGTTACAGCAAGTGAAATATCAATAAGTGGTTAAGAATATGGATGATTTTGTTTGTAGTTCCATGTCACTGATCTCCTAATAGCCTTTGGATGGGCAGGAACCCCTGACTTCACATTACTTGCATGATTTAATATTGCCTCATAACGTTCTTTCAGCTATGCCAAAATGTTAATGAAATTGATCTTTGGCTGACTTCTATAAAGCATTAACTGAATGATCTTTGGCCTGTTCTTTAGCAGAGATTAGCAAAACACTATAGCTTCTGCTTGATGTGCGTGTGTGTCTACTTATTTGTCTGCACTCACAGTGATGCATCCTCAGTCTACGTGCAGGACATGGGGGCACAGATTGGCAGTGATGCCAGAAACAAAAACGTGATTTTAATGTTAGCACAAAATCTTGACATGTCATTTAGAAAATTGAATTTAAGGCACAATGGCCAGCTTTGATCCCTTTGAACTAACCAAGTGGATCTTCCACTGAAACATCAGGCTTATTTTAGTAAATTATGTGTGCCTGAAAGAGGCCTCAAAGACCCTTATTCCTTAACATTAAAAGCAAGAGGCCATTTTCTAAAGCTTGTTGTTGGAATTTCTTATCCAGAAGGAAACAAGTGTCATGGGATTTTGTATTTATATATATAGAATGAAACCTAGTGTGTTGGTCTGCATTCAGTTTATTTAGATAGGTGCAAGTGTGCCACAGTTTACTGATAATTTCCAAAGACACAGTTCATTTGCAAATGTTTTAGCCATTACCTGCCTACAGAGAATTTGAGTCTTGGTTTTGTTGGACTACCATTCGCTGTCAACTCCAGAATACTTCATTGGTGAAAAGAGCCCACTAGAAACTGGTTTTAAAGCTTTTCTCAGTATTGAATGTGTCACAAAAGCTCTTTGGTGAGCAGAAATGTATCTAGAGACATCCAGCATGCTGATCAAGACTCTAAAAACTGGGTCACGGAAGACGCTAACTGTATCTGCACAAGACCACAAACACAGGAGCAGAAAATGGTTTCATTTAAGCTTTATTTTTTGGCATTTGGTGTTTATTTTATAATTTACAGTAGAAATGCGAGGAGAAAAAAGGATTTATAATGCGCAATAAAAGTCCCTGGCCCCGGTCCCCTGCGGTTATATAGTGCACGTCCTAGATCAGGGGGCCACAAAGAGACCCCAGGTGGTTTCGTGATCAGGAAACCTTTGGTGCAGTTGAGGTGGAGCCAGAACATTGTCAATATGAAACAGTCTTTTGGGTGCTTTCAGTGCCTTCTTCTCCTTATCTGATAGATAAATTGTGACTTGCCCATCCCAATCCTTTTCTTATACAAATTAAGGGATGGCTTCATTGTTTTCTGACACAGACTTTATTAAAATGGAACAAAATAAACAAATTCTCCATTAAAAAGACTGCAAGCTTCATAATAATGCATCATATAATCCATTAATCCATGTTTGACCATCGAGCACTGGGAGGGCAGCTGGCTCCGTCCTGCTGGACCTCCTCAGTGACCAGGTTCTGGATTAAAACTGTGCTCCACGGGTCGCCCACTGGCTGTTGGGTCATTTGGGACCTTCGGATTGGTCACTAATCGACACAGTGAATGTGATCTCAACCAGTGGGTTACTATCAGGAGTGGCGTCACCTTTCTGATCTCCCAGTCATCATTCAACAGGGCAAAAACTGAGCTGCTTCCTGTTTGGTTGACAGATCGATTGTAGATTTTAAACATTAATCAGTTGTTACACATGTGCATACACATGCATATATACTACGTATAGGCATGTGGTTTTAAGCTATGTGTAGAGCAAACCCTTGTTCAGTGTTTTTTTTTTTAGTCCTATAATATAAAGGTGATTGCACAATTCAATCCTCACACGAGATAAAAACTTTAATCTAACATTATTCCTTCGTGCTTAACAGCCCCTCCCTCCAGTCAATCACTTAATGGCAGTATGTTTTTGAAATTCATGTGCTAAGTCTGAACTGGATTATGTACAGTCAGTTGACCACGGGAACTACAATAAACTTGTCATTTACTAGACTGTATTAAATGGATGCTGCAGTGCAGAAGACTGTGTTTTCCAGGTTATGACCGATCCTAAAGCTTAAACGAGTGACTATTTCCAACAGAAAGGATTCTTTTGCATTTGTAACGTTGTGGAAAGGACACAGCACTGAACATATTAACAATCCATTTTCTGATTGTGCAGGGTTCAGAAAATTATGGGAAGTGTTTGTAAGAATTATGACCTCTAACATGTTGGATTAGTCCAGTGGTTCACATCCTTTGTCTGAATAGCCGCTGCCTTGTCTGATCGTGTAAGTCTTCATCAGCACCGACCATTGTGGTCCAAGTATCTTCATTTTAATTGATTAATTCATGACTAAAAAAGTTGATATTTGTAGATCATTTAGGTTGAATACTGCTACTTAGGATTGTTTGCCTTCAATATTGTTAAAATGTTTTTATACAAATGAGTAGTCAATGTTTAGGTGACCAAGATTGCATTTGCATCGTTGTCTTGAGTGGCAGGAGCAGGTTCTTTCAACTGTTTCTCCATTACTTTTGGCTATTTATTTATTACTTTTAGTTAAGTATTTCCTTTTAATGTAAAACTCTTAAGACTACTCTGCTGGCTTCATAACTTTTGTGTGCTCTGAGTCACAACAGTGTACAGGTGTTACAGCGCGGCCAATGTGCACATTTTTTAAAAATTTATCATAATTTTACTGTTACTGTTATATTTTTACTATTTTTACTTTTTTAATAGCTTCTTTTTAATAGATGTGTCATGCACCAACCTCACCAAAGCAAATTCCTTGTATGTGTAAAATCATACCTGGCAATGAAGCTTTTCTGATTCTGATTCTGATTCTTAATTTAGGCGAGCTACTGCAGAATCTTTCCACATACAAGTGCAAAAATAGCCCCAGGTTGCAAATCATTAAATTAATCAGTAAACATCTATGTGATTTAGTGTTGATTTACCATCAGCAGCCTGCCCATTTTCATGTTTGTTGCTCTTGCTGACTATAGTAAATTTACATATTCATGTCAATGAAAACTGGGCCTATAACCTGTGTCCTGTAACCCAATGAGTGTCCACTGTGCAGCTTCTGCTCTGACATCATATTGTTATAAACATAATAAAGCACAAATATCAACACGTTCAGACTGTGTGTTAAGCTGTGTGTTGGTATGGAGCAGAAGCATTCATGATGACTGCTCCATAACAGCCTGATCCAAGAGCTGTGCAGGAGAACTGATCTAATTAGCACCTCTGTGTAATACTCGGTCGATGTTTGTCAAACTGCTGTAGAATAAAATCTGTCATGTTCTTTCAGCTCTGTCAGCCCTTCATGCTGCACATTATGTGATAAAACTGGACATATATTTGATAAAATGGTGATCACATGCAGTAGATGTTAATGTAGACAATGCGAAACATTCCCACTTCTGGTGCACTTCCTTATTGCTGAAACACATGAGGTCATTTGCAGTGCCATGTGTTCCTTCACTCCCATAATAGAAGACCTAAACCACAAACTATGACTGTGGCTTGAACTTTACTCTGCTGTCCAAAGCTCCTCTCAGCGTGCTCTGTGATCCACCCTGTCTAGCTTCTAATTCAGTGCAGCAGGGCTCCCGATCCTGCCTCCATCCTTCCCTCTCTGGATCCCAGCTGCTTGTGGGGCCCAGGCACCGTCCTGGAGAGAGAGAAGGGGAAGTTTTGGAGAGAGAGAGCTGCTTAATGGACATCCAGTGAGGTGCTCATCAGTATTCTAGCCATGCTGTCACCTGAGTGGAGGATGGGAGGGAAACTAAATGAGTCTGCAAATTCCCTGATTTGGTGCAGAGTAGCAGGTGAGAGTTGAGAATAGCTCCTTTGGAAAAGAAATGGAAGAAACAGTGAGAGCAGAAGCTGTTTGTATTAGTCTAATTGATTTCATAATTAGAAAGTAATCAGTGGTTTGATTGCAAGAGCCCTTTGAAGTGTTACGTTTGATTGTATTGTGTCATAATCATGGAATACCTGAGAAATAATCACCAACTGAAACTGAATTCTTACATTTTGAATATTGTATGACTTGACAATATTATTTGACTGACTCATTTCAAATATGTCTTCACAATTTTGTACATGTGAGTGTAAGGCTGTGTGCACAGTGCAAAAGGCCTACCCTTAGCTGCCACTGTTAGACAGAGCAGGCAGCCGGGGGTGGGGCGGGGTGGCAGCTCTGGCTCTGGCGGTGTCAGTTGACCCGCCTGTCAGCGCCGCCACTGGGGAATGGAGCCGTCAAGGAGAAACTCACTTAGCATCTCTGAAACAACACATAGTATATCTGAGATACACCAGTGCAAAAACCAAGAAAAATGTTGTGACAGTACTGCAGACTTGACATTAATGTAATTTTGAGGGTTGGTTTTCGCCTTCTAACTCCTTTCCTGTTGGCTGCAGTGATGCCAGGCGCCGCAGCCTGCATGCTCAGGTCTGTGTGTGTTCATATAAACACTTGTATTCCTGCTTGAACTCAAGAGCAGCTTTCATTTTAATTTGGAGGTATCAGCTGAGAGACAAAGCACCACTTGGTTGGAAAATCAACTTTTTTCTAAAACTTTTCACCAGTGATGGCCTCCTCTAAAGGCTGCCCTCTGCTGTCAGTTCAGGGTCTGTGTGGTCTAAACTGTCTGAACGGGAAGGGTCTCAGTGATATTCAGGTACTGTAGCCTGGTTTGATTGGTTACAAGTTTGCTGCTATTTAATGTTGGCTGATTTTCATTTGTCATAAAACATGAGATATCAACCGTCCAGTCCAGTTCTGTGGTGACTGTTTCCACAACAAACATCCATGTGTTGTGTCTCATTGTTAACTGTACCTTTCAAAACAGAGTCAGGCTGGTCAGCTTCCAGTCTTCATGCTAAGCTAAGCTAAGTTAACAGCCTGCTGGGTCGAGCTTCGTGTTGAGGGTGCAGAGTAGCTCCACTACGTGCCATTATATTCAAGTCACAGAGTTAAACATCTGATTTTACTTTCAGCACTGTTGAGGGGTTTTCCAGAATCCTTAAAGTCTTTTACAACCAGCAAAATATTCAGGTTGATGCACAGTAAGAATGTTTCTCTAGTTGCTACTCAAACATGAGAGTGGTATCAATTTTCTTATCTAACTCTATTCCTTTAAATCTGTTGGTGACAGTTGTCCTCTTTGATGTTGGAGTATGTCCTGATCTTTTTTTATTTTATCTGATTTTATTCATTTTTGTCCCACAGGACCAGGAGGAGGAGGGTGTGTCTCGGGTGCGAGTGACCAGCAGGAGGAGCCCTCACAAAGTGGAGCGAGTGTCTGGCTTGGTGACTCGCTCCCATGTCGACATGCCAAAGGTGAGTGAAGCAAAGTAAAAAGGGATTTTCCCAGGGGTCTCCTGAACACATGTTCTCCTCACGGACTCTGTCCAGGCGTCAGAAAAGGCAGCTGCTGCTGATAGAAGCAGATACTAATGACCCTGCCGATTGGATGATGATGCATTCTCCATGACAATTTATCGAGGTTCAACAGAAGCATCAGGAAACATTTGTTCCTGTTGATAAAGGTTGATGATGACCTTTGGAAAATTTTACACATGAATCACAAGGTAGTCTAAGTAATCCAGGACTTGATTTCTGATGATTTGTTTGAGCTGTCTGAATAGATGCAATCACCTCCTGCTAATAATGTGTGTTAGTAATTGTGATGTTAATATTTCAGGCTAATAATAGATTAAATTAATTTGTTTTCAGTTTTTGAACACCTACATTGTTAATTTGTGTATATTGTGCTCATACAGAACACATAGGAATCATACAATCATACATTTAATTGGCACTTGTAATTACATGACACGGCTATTTTGTAAATATTTTGTCATTATTCACCTGCAACCGTGAACCACTCAACAAAAGTAGCTAATATTTGCATTTATTAATGTTTTTTACTAAGGTGAGGCTCTCACTGTTGCTCATATCAGCAATTTAAAGGAATTATTCAACATCTTGGAAAATTGTTTGCCGCGAGTTAGATGAGAAGATTGATCATACTCCAATGTCTCCATGCGAAATATAAAGCAAGGCTGTCTTAGCTTAGCATAATCATGGGGAAGCACCTAGCTTGCCTTTGTCTAAAGACCACCAGCCCCTCTAAAACTCAGTAATTAACACGCAACATCTTTTTGTTAAATCTGCATTTTTAAAGTGTAAAAACTGCAATCTGCATGCATATATGAATGCACAAAGGCTCCAGGTGAGGTGTACGGACCTACCTGTTGCCTCGCTGCCCCCGCACTGATCACAAGTTACATTAAACATGCAGACAGTAACTTGGAACAAAACTTTGTAGTTAAAACGGGGACGGTCCTTTTCTCCATCCTAGCACTCAGAAACATTTCCCCAAAAGTCCGGCCATGTGGTCGTGTCGATGGTGTAATGCATAAAACACATCTGTTGAATTATTGGCTGCTTGCGTGTCACTTGTAGCACTCTCCATTATCAAGGGATATGAGTCAGTTTGTGAGCCAGGCCGTGTTCATTGTGTGCCGGTTTGCATTTAAAGCATTTACGTGAAACTATCCAACATTCTATCAAACTATTTTCTTATAGCTGTTGATGAAGAGTCCATCACTGGTATATATCACTGTCTTTTTATTGCCCAGGCTTAGGTCAGCCTGCTGCTTACATGAGCAACAGTCCTTGTACTTCATGATAGAGATATGTCTCATAGGCTAGCCGTGTTCCTCAGTATTGTTGAAAACCCTTGTGTTCACATGCTTTCCACATTACAACACGGCCAGTGGCACATGGCAGCACAGTGGCCGCAGGCGTTGGCGTTTCAGCTGAGCCCAGAACTAGTGCAATGGGTGGGTGGTGGGGGTGTGGAGCCGTGAGGATCAGGGGGCTTGGAAGGGGTAAAAGAGAGGGAGATGCTGGCTGTAAGCACATTGATTCAGTGTGCTCGTATGATAATGTCTGCATAAGAATGCAGTGACAGTACAGGTTGACTCTGGTGTGGATAATATGGAGCTGTGTGTGTGTGTGTGTGTGTGTGTGTGTGTGTGTGTGTGTGTGTGTGTGTGTGTGCGTGTGTCTGCACGTGTGTCTGTGTGACTCCCTCTATCACATGAAGAAGGGAGGTGAGGGAGTGCAGGGAACGGGAGAGAGGGAGTGAAAGGGAGAAAAGAGGGAGGGTGTGTGGAGAGGAAAGATATAGTGGGGGAGGCTGGAGAGAGAGAGAGAGAGCAAGGCGGCTGGGAGGCGAGGGCCGGTGCAGTGCAGAGCTGGAACGGACACCCAGAGCTCAGCCTTCCTCGGGTTGCTATGGAAACCACATTCCTCCCCCGCCTGCATCCCTACAGACTGCTCTGACTCTCTTTTACTCTCTATCTATCTCTCCCCTCGCCTCTCTGTTTTCCATCCTGTCTTTTTCATTCCTCTTTTAATTTGTGTCTTTGTTGTTTTTTCCCTCTCTCGCTCTCCCTCTCTCTGCTCTGTTTTTATGCCGTACGCGCGTTGAGCACATTCGTGATGATGCACACTCAGCAAGCACGCTGATTTCAGATGCATTGCTTTCTGTGGCAAGGTGAATGGGTAATTACACAGAGTTTATTTTGCTTTCCAACGCGCTCATGGACGCATAAGCACTTTGTTGTTTTCTCGGTGTCTCTCTATTTTCTTCTCTCTATTTTTACTCCCCCTTCTGTTCAGCACCATGCTTCAGTAATGCCCCCTCTAGTCATCGCATTTCTGCCCACACACAGGGCACCTTAGCTTCGCTTCTCCTCAGTTATGGCGTCTGTCGTGGACCTGAAGCACCTTCATCATATTTTATCAACCGCTTTCACCATCCTGTCAGTTTCCAGCTCGTCTATTAACCTCCTACTTGCACCCCATTTCATAGCTCGCTTTCTTTCCGCTTCTGTGTTTCATGCATGCACAACATCTAAGCTAAAGACTGCTCCATAGCCATGCAGCTCTGATCCAGTCTTCCATATACCATCTTGAATTCCTCTTTTCCTGTCTCCCTCATTTCCCTCCACTCCTTCTTTCATTTTGCTGTGTGTGTATGCTTCTCTCTCTCATTATTCCATCAGTTGGAGGTGCTGCATTCGGTGTGTGTGGTGGAGCAGCTGTTCTCTGCCACTGAGGCCTATTAATAGGAGTCTTAGCCGTGTAGCCTTTGTTTTCTGCATCTGCATCGCTGGGAGAGCATCGTGGTGGCTCCTCAGCAGGTTACATTGGCTTCCTGTCGGGCTGACTGACTTTCTGTCTTGCACTGTCTCTCCTTTCCCATTGCCATGAACCCCCCTGCCCCACCCACCCACATCTTCACACTTTACTAAGCGATGATTCATTGAGCAGTGGAAGCATTAACTGCAAATATTCTCCTATATTCTGTGATTGATTTCTTTCAATATCTGCTATTTGTAGAAGAAACTGCAAAGATGTAATGATGCCTGAAAGAGACTTATAAGACTAGCTTCCTCACCCCCTCTTGCAGTTAGTTAAGGCTACAGTAGAGCAGCTTAGTACATGCTGATATGGAGCTGCCTCTTTAAGACTGCCTCACTACCGACTGTCCTTTTATGGTGCTGCATCCGGTCAGGTGACGAAGGAGTAGTCACATAGCTTCTCGGAGAAATGCCTAGAAATGACTGAAAAGCTCAATACATGGTCTGTGCAGTGGTTGGGGGTTGTAACGCTCATTACGATAGCATGTGTGTGTGTATACGCGTGTATGTTTGTTACAGAGTGTCCAGGTGGGTTTATGTAATAAGGGCCGTGCAGGCTGATGCTCAGCTGATGCAGAGTGCTGGGGGAGCTGCAAGGTGGGATGCGGAGAAGCATCTCCGTTCAAAAGCACAGGATAATTTCCCCCTTTATGCCATAAATCACGGGTCCCTTCTTTTTCACTTGTCAACAGAAGGTCAGAGGTCAACGCTTTCATTTCACAAGATAAATCACCTAATGCTGTTGATCCACATCTTTCCAGTCCAAGCTGTTTAATTGGGCACAACATTTATCAAGGACTGCACACACTGACACACACACACTCAAACATCACTCAGTCGTGCATGTATGTATACACATACTGGATATATCCTTGTATGGACGTGTGTTAGGTGAATGTCTGTTTTTTTATATTGCACTGACTCGTACAAGATTGCTATTCTTCTGGGTCTACTAAAAGCAAGTTGTTCTTATTGTGCTTTCTCTAGGATAGGAGCAGTTATTGAATTTAGTAAGAGTCACAGTGTAATTACAAGGTAACAGTTCAATCATACCGCACTGTGCAGTTGCTCCAGCATTTGGGACGTTAAGTTGTTTCAGTGATTATGACATAAAGGTTTTTTCACTGTCCATTTAGATTGGGACATATTTGTCCACATTTTTTATTCAGTTTTGAAGGTGAACTAAAGGATTGCCACATTTGGTTTGATGGTTGGTGGTTGATGGTTTTACGTTTTTCCATCTCTGATATTTATGTCTAGCCACTGAAGAAATACCAGTAACTGAATATTGCTTTTTCAGCTTGGCACTGTGTCACAGATGGAAAAATAATCGCATATAGGTGACAGCTTTATTACTTTATAAACTGCAGATTAAATTTGACAATATCCTGTAATCTAATACAAGGACACTGCAAACGACAACCTCAAACATAACTGTGTAATTGAGCCTAACCAAACCTCAGGCTGTGGTATTTATTACATTGTATTGTTCTAATGTGGGCTTTATGCCACCTGTATTAGCTTGCAATTGCCTAGATTTCGCATTATCAGCTACTGCGACGGAAGTGGCTACTCTTAAAGAAGACTAATTGAAGAAGTATTTAGATATCTTTACATAGAAAAGCTGCATGTCTTACAAGACATGTACTGTATAGCAACACTACATTAACCTTCAAGACCTTTTCTGTCCTCTGTAATAGCTCTAATTTAATTGTGCATATTAACTTCCTGTATTCCTCTTCCTGCTGTCCTCCTGATCCAGAAAACCAGCAATTGATTGGCTCTAAAAAGACCTACCGAATTTTTAATATATTTTCTATTATGTAATATTTAAAGGGAGAGGTCCCTTTGCCTTAGAGGCACTAAATATGTCTACATACACAGTTCATATCACTGATTTGTGTGCATGTGCACGCCCACACATACAGATGGCATATCTGTGTTCATTCAGTGCAGAGGATCTTTCCGTGTCCATCTCTCCTGCCTGTGTTATGCGTATGCTGCTTGCCGTTGCCTCATTCTGTGTGCCGTACAGTGTGTGTTTATTTTTGCACTGCAAGCCCTCTGACAGCGCTGAGTGGTAAATGCGATGTGGACAGTTTATAAGAGAGACAGAGCGAGGCTCGGGAAGGATGGTTGCAACATGTGCTCGGTCATGTGTGCTGTGATCGATATGCTTACATCGTCCTTTCAAGCCGCTGCCTCAAAGCCCCGCCTCGCCGCTCTGATTGGCTTCAGCAGGGTTTGTGGCTGCATCCGCACAATGTAACTTGGGGCATTTAGTGGTTTCTGGTCTCTGTTTAAAAATGCCCAAGTTTCTCCTCTTTTTGCTCTCTGCTTGGTAAATCTCTGTGGGTTACAGCAAAGGAATACCATTATAATGAAGACAGTTACTGTTGCATGTAATTTAGTGTGGCTGTGCCTGCTGTGTGTGCCTCCTGGTAGGGCTGCAACACAATGCAGTGTGCCCAAGCCCTAAAATCCCGCTCTGTTTAACAGAAAGGTTGCACAGATACACATTAACATACATGTAAATTAAAGGCACTGTGTGTTACATGTTAATGAAAACACTGGAAAGGCGTTAACATTCATGTAAGAGCACTGTAACATGCAGACTATGAACAAATATACTCTCTGCCCCATGCAGACACACCCAGCTCCGTTCCCCGTCACATTTCATTAATAATGCATATATGCAGGGCTTTAATGGCGACACTCTAACATTCCCTCTTAGTTCTCTGAAAAATAAGCCTTCACCCTCAGTGTCAGGATGTTTTATATCTAGCTGTGATCAACCCACAAATACATAAGCATGCAAAATGGTTCACAGGCAGTCCTATCGCATTACTGAAAATATAACTGCCACAGATACATGAAAGCCATATAGTCACTCCTTCTGTCTTTTTTCCCCTCACACATTCTCGCTCGCAATCTCTTCCTCCACCCACTCGAAAAGCCCAAGCGTGTAATCTTGTTGGTTTCGTACACATGTGTTGATGTCATCATTGTGAACATAAAATATTTCCCCTATGGTTCTCAAACAGGGCTTCAGGAGTGCAGTTTTCCTCTCACCGTGTTTATTTTGACCCAGTCCTGCACATGGGCAGGGCTTAACGATAAAATAATTCAACAGCACTGCTGCTATGCCAGTAGTAATACTAAAAAAGGAAGAGAGCTAGAGAATGATGTAAAGTAATGCACGGTGATTCAAAGACATCCTCCGTTGAGAGGAAGGTCTAGTGATGCCCAGAAGAAAGAGGATGTTCATCTGCTGCACCTGCTTCCATTGTGAGATTATTTACAGACGTGCGCTGTGACACAGAGCCTGAGGTTGTCAATCACTAGCACAAGAAAGCTGTTAGGTCTGCAGCTGAACTAGAGATGACCGTGGAGGTGACCAGTGACCGGTCAGAGGGACAGGGGTGCTCGCTGTGAGTTGGATTTTGGCTGCATTGGTCTGATGAAAAACACGGATCAGACTCACATTTAGAGGATCAGGATCGAGGGTCGGCATTGGGAGGTTGCAGGCTATGACTTCATGACCTTTTTTTATTGAGAAAGAAGACAAGTGCAGCGTTTTCATTGTGCCTTGATTTGTGAAGCAGTACCTTTTCACCCAAGTGCAGGCAGCAGTGAGGGTTTAGGTGTTGCGTCCCCTTTAAGAGCAGCTAGTGAAGCGCTCAGTCCTGTTGGTGCTGCTGCTGCTGATGGCAGCGCTGCTAGTTGATTGGCTGTGGCTGTCAGGGCTGAGGTGCTGGAGGGATGCTGCTACGTATCCCCCCATCCTCCCTCCCTCCCTGCCTCTCTCTCTCTCTATCTCTCTCTCTCTCTCTCTCTCTCTCTCCCGCTCTCTCTTGCTCTCGCTCGCTCTCCATCTCCCTCTTGCTTGCTCGCATCCCTCTGAATAATCCACATCTAGGGCAAGCTGGCTGAGAGGCGATCCAGTGCTCAGCTCCTCTCTGCAGGCTGAGAAAAGAGACAGAGAGACCAAGACAGCGATTTTCAACGCAGGAGGAAAAACGTGAGATTTTGACAGAACGGGAAGATACCAAGAATTAACAGAGGAAGATTTTCATCTGCGGATATCATTTATTTATACATATTGTTTATATATCTATATATATATTTGTACACACGCATATAGATATTTATATATATACATTTATCCCTGTACATATCTGTATTTGTGCTTGTCTGTTTATATTAATATTTTTATATGTATTTGTGTGTGTAAATATATATGATATATAAACAAAAGAATATATATATATCTATGAATTTATATGCGCATCACTGTGAACCAAGAGAAGCAAGAGGAAATTTCTATCATCGGGGCTGGTCTCTGATTGTGTGGTCGTATACAATATTTTGAGTATTTCCTTTGATCTTCTACGTCAAGAGGACAAAGACTACGTGCCCATTTTGTATTTTTGTTTTCCTGTTGCTGCTTCCCGTCCCTCTCGATCTGTTTTTTTTTCTACATCCGAGAGGAATAAAGCGGAGAGTGACAGGATTTGACGAAAAAGGGAAAATCTGTAGAAATTCCTGTGATTAGTGTTATTTCCGTCGGCATTAGCGCTCTGTGAGCCGATCACAGCGTGCTGTGTGAGATCTGAGGAGGCAGCAGAGACAGAGTGCCACGCCGCTCAGCTCAGCGTCAGCCCAGCCAGCACAGCCAGCATGCACAAACACCACCACTGCTGCAAGTGCCCAGAATGTTATGAGGTGACCCGTATGGCTGCCCTGCGTAGGATGGACGCACCGTCGTATGGAGGAGACTGGCAGGCCGAGCCCTATGGATACCCGCCTGGGTACGGGGGAGGCCAGACCTTACCCCCTCCAGCCTCGGGGGGAGGTGGAAGCATGGGAGGAGGCGGGGGCACTTTGGGGAGAAGTAAGGGCAAGATTATGTCTGGTGGGGGCCCTGGAGGCCCCAACCCAAAGGGCCAATCCAAGGGTGGTCCCAAAGTAAATGGCAACAACTCCAGTGGTCAAGGAGGATGGTGGCCCGAGTGCACCTGTACCAACCGGGAGTGGTATGACCAGGTAAGTCATCTTCCTCACTCTGTCAGATAGCTCAGGCCTGTGGGGCCTGGCAGGGGAAGCCGGGATCAGATGAGCTGCTTGCTGTAGTAAAACGGAGACCATCGCGTATCAGCTGAGGCTGTCGGTTTATGGAAGAGAATTCATATTTAGTATTCATCTCAAGCCTTCCGTTTCCCATTTGTTGACTGTGGTTCCTCTCTTGGAAGCAGAGTAAGGAGAACAGAACAGGACTGATCCAGTTCCACTGCACACACATGGAGATGATCTTCATGTTTGGATTTGATGCAGATGACTAATGCTTATAGATTTAACACACCTAGTGTATGTCGTCAAAGGCTCACGCTGATGCAGTTACCACAGGCCAAAAAATGGTGCATTTCCATTCACCGAAGCAGCACTGAGATGCAGTTTGCAATTATTTCAAGTTCTCTCTCAAGCAGGTAACTCCGACACTACATATTGACTTTGTAAGAAATTACATGTCAGGGATAGATTTCTCAGGGATCCTCTAATTGTAGGATTGTGTCTCATTTGCTCAGAGTAGAGGAGGAGATGATGAAATCGATCCCTGATACCGGCTCAATTCTTATTTGGCCTCTATTTTTCAGCAAGCCTTTTTCCTCCAAAGAATCACAGAATAATGAACGTGTTGCCAGAAAAATAGAGAATCAGCAGTAATCTGCGTCCAAACGCCGCCTGTCATACATGCTGCACAGTGTGAATGAAGCCGCCTCTTTACATACGCTCCATTTTGTTTCAGATATCTCCCTTTATTTACATGTATTTATAAATCACAGTTGATGAAAGGTCAGAACAGCTTCAGAAGCACAGTCTTTAATTAAACAAGGTGCATGTATGTGAGCATGAGAGTGAGCTTGGGTGGGGGAAGGGTAGCTTGCTGAGCATGAGATTCAAGGAATGGTTCTCGCTGTGCATGAGTATGTGTCTATGTAGTCTCACATTTGCGGCAAGTGGAAGCCGCTGCATTGTTTGTAGCTCCTCTGCTAATGTCTGATCGCGTTTTGAGCAAGAAATGTGAGGCAGTCGGAAGAGGGAAGGTGAGAAGAAGCACAGGGGTAAAATGGAGGCTGAAATTTCAGTGGCAGAGTGGAAGAAATCCCCCCGAGCTGAGCCCACATATGAGCCGCAACCTGGCTGATATTAGCAGATTACTCCAGCCAAGGAGAGGCTTTAGAGATTGACACTTGGTTTCTTGTTGCATTAAAATCTTTTGCAAGCCTTTTTCTTATCAGCTGCATCCAGACCAATCAGGCTCATTTCACACATTTTGAAAGCTCACAGCAGATGTGATTATGTAAGCATTTATTGCTTACATGGAGATTTTACTCTCTATCACCACCTAATTCTTCTACTGCTCATCTCCATCATATTTGTTCTATAGCCAACTTAGAATGAACCAATTTAGTATCTACGTGATGAAATATGCTTTTGGACTGCATCGTGATCCATGTAGGAATGTTATGTTGCCTAAACAGCCCTGCTCATGGATAAGCCACTCCACTCCTATCTGGTCCTGTCCTTTCGAAGGATCCTTGCTCCCTTGCTGTAACATGCGAATGTGCACCACACAAAAACACTGTAAAGAACATATCCAACCTGGCATTCACGCCTTCAGTCCAAGAGTATCGACGTTGGCATAAAAAAAAGAGCTGGAATTAGAGAGGAGGAATCAGCGATGGCTGATGGGGGGAAAGGCAACAGTCAGTGGGGTGAAAATGCTAAGGTTGAAAAAGAGAGAAATAAGCCAATAAAGGCAGGCAGTGGGCCTGGAGAGGGGGAGGGGGTTATGTAAGAGGAGGCAGTTGGTGGTGCTGTCAGACAGAGAAAGCAAGCGAGGCCCTGACACTGTGGACAAGCATCTGTCCCTCCATCTCTTAAAACAGCCGTGTGAGTGGCCACTGTGTGCTCCCCTTCCCATGAACGGGCTATATAGCATGGCATGGATGGAGATGCACGCCCACCCCACCCCCCCTGCAGCTCTCCTCAGTCACCGTTGCTCATCCTTGGGTGGGAAATGTGAATGCTGCCCCTCCCCCACTACCTATACGCAGCCGGAGAGCAGGGCAGTAATCACACACGCCCAGCCACACACGTCTATTATCTTATAGCTTTCATAACAACTCGTGTTTTTGGATGCGAGCACGATGAAGAGCAACAACTTTGCACAGTCATTCAGAATGATCTAAGCTGGCTTTTTACAGCTGGATCATTGACATTTTTAAATGGCTTCTGTAGCTATGAACATTTCATGTAGTATGAGTGAGAAAATCATTAGACACCCCAGGACATAATGATGCCACATTCATTTTTTTCCCCCTGTCGTCTATTTACTAAACGATTGTGCCGCTTTTGTCGAGGGCTTGCTTGGATAATTGTGGATGATTCCAGTTGGGATTATAGAACATTCTTTAAAACAAGAGCTTTTGAATTTAAATCTGAGAAAAGTAGAGACCTCAGTCTACTGGGAGCTGTAGTCAGAAAGCTCCCTCTTTCCCCCTGCGGGCTCCAAGCTGTCTTTGTGTGTTCTCCAGCTCTGTGGCTGTGATTAGCTTTAAATATTAATTGGATTTTACTTTATTTATTAGCATCAAGATTTGGTCCAAAATGCCTTGCCAGACCCATTGTTTATAAAAGGCCCCTGTAGTGGCAGTGGTGTTTTAAATGAATGCACAGGCACGTTGGGCGTTCCATGTCGAACGCTCCCATAGGTGATTATGACTTGAAAGCCTTGATCAGAAGTGTTTGCGCACATGTGCATTTGTGTGTGTGTCTCTTACAGTCACACTGATTCATCGGCGTCATTGGTTTGTACATCTGTCTGATGAGATTTTCATTGGGTCGGATTTGATTTGCCATCCCTGTAACAGCAACCCAGAGAGTGTTAACGGATGGGATTTACATGTGCTCCATGTCCAAATGTCTTGAGCTGGATCCCCTACTGTGATCTTGAAAGGCTCCATCTAAAACCTGGAATATTCTCATCAGATCAAGAGAGATTTATCTATGAGCTTGTCTTAGAATAAAAAGGCGAGACATGCGTGATCTGAATGAAAGTGCACTCGACATCTCCATACATTTTCTTTTAAAATGTGGTGTGAAAGATAAGGGCTGGGATGGATGGCGTTTTCATTACACCTGCAGGTGCACTTCCTGTCAATACGTTCAGTCCAGTGTGGCACATAATTGCTGCATGATTGTTTTTTAAGTGGCAGATCCCCAACTTGGGGTTGCCTTTTATGACAATGAGTAAAGTAGGAATAGAGGGGATGGTGGTGATAGAAAACAGGAGAAATACCTAGAAACCTCACTTTCACAGGTGAGAGCTGCATTCAAAGGAAAATTAAGAATGGGGAAAAGCTGTAAGGCGTAGAGGGGTGGATGTTGTGGATGCTGCTCTGCCAAAATATAAGATTTTTCACATGAACACCAAGGATTGCTCCATCTTCCCTGAGTCTTAGCCCTCATGATAGGAGGACTCCTCATAAGGCCAGGCAACCTTGACCACAGGCAATATGGACACCATGAAAGCAGTGCTTAGTGGTGAGCTTCTTATTAATGGACCTGCGACATGTTCGTTTACCTTCACAAATTTGGCTCACGTCATAGGTGGTGATGTGATGCAAGCTGCTGTTTGGTCATATTTCTGGAGGTACCTGTTGCTGTTAGATGTGACAGTTTGGGCCCTCTGGTTTCCAAGGCTTAAAGCTTTTATGACTTGTTTGTTTGTTTTTTGCATATGTGCATGCTCCAAAATGTTTTGCTCTTTTTGGATATGATTACAAAATGTAATGGAAATAAGAGGAAGGCGACTTTCTGACAAAATGTACACTCATTTTGTAGCCCACTGTATAATTAAACATAATATTCTATGCTTTAGCAAATGTGTAAAAATATCACACAGCACCCAAAATAATAAAAAGACATCTCTCATCTCTCATCCCACCAGTGACATCAGAGCACCTGTGATGTCATAAAACCTGTGACATCAGTTTTAAGCCTCAGTGTTATGCCTAGCATCAGACTGCATTTCATCTGAGGACCCTGCTCCCCCATGCTGTCCCTCCCTCTCTCCCACACTCACCACAAGCAGCAGGCAAAAACAAGCTGGAATAATTTGTTGAAATCTGTCTGCACCGGGCTCAAAGCCTGTATTCTACTAAACAATGTGAAATGTTTTGAAACCTTTTACACACAAGCGCTCCAAATTTGGTACGGTTTTGCCGTGCGTTATTGCGTCTGTCTCTAACTTAGAGTGTCTGTTTTAGCCAGCAGTGCGTGAGGTGTAGTATGCTCATTTTCAGCATTTTAGCTTCAGACCAAAAGAAATTAAACCAACTAGAGATGCAAAATGTCAAATGCTTCTGCCTCCAACTTTCTCAAAATGCGCTTTTTAGTTTGTATTTAGTTCTCTTGTTGTGAGCTGTCACAAAAAAAATGGACTCAACCAACACCACAATGGGCAAATCTTACTAGTAGGTAGTAGGAGAGGCTCTTCTCATCTACACCTTTTGCCAACAGTTGTATTTGTACATTAAAAATCTTCCATAGAGTAGCTTTAAACATACCTCTGCTGAAATCTATTCCAAAATCTTATGATGTTATGAGCTCAAGTTGTTCCAGTCAGAATGTAGAACAGGTGCCGTCATCAGAGTAAGTGGATTTCAGGAACCTTTACTCTTTGTGTGACCTGTATTTCCTGCAAGACTCAGGCAATAAAATCCAGTTTGTCATAGTCTTAATGAGCTTTGACACTTTTCAAGCATGTTGAAGTGCCACCAGGCTTTGTACAGGAAACGTCTATCAACCAATGCTGTTTAACTGAAAATAGGTCCAAAATGGCCGTTATATGTGGTGCAAATTTGCAAATTCAAAGCAGTCCAACTCCAAAATGTGTGTCATGTCGGTGGCATATTTGACTAGAAGTGTTACATGTAGGAGCAGCTATGGGTTCTTATCAGTGTTTTTGCCATTTAACGTCACCCTGGCTTGCTCACTTGTGGATAATATAGCAAAAAGAGAAAAAAATATTTAGGTTGAAAATTCACTAGTTGGTTGAATCTATACATTCCAATAAAAAAGAAAGAAAAGGATATGTGGAGGTTAAAATCATCACTTAACGATTACACTGAAACGGATTTTTAAAATTGTGTATTTGAGCTTTTCAAACTGCCACAAAAATTAAATTACGGTTGAGATGCCAACAGTCCATTTTACTCATACAAAATCAGAGCACATAATTTCATTTCAGTTGTCTGCGAGCAAACCTCCTACATCATATCTTCCCCTCTGCGCTTGCCTGTCTCTCCCACACACACGTACACTATCAGCACACACACCCATGCCCGACACAGACCTTTACCCAAAAACAAAGTGTTCCTTACCCATGAAAATTCGTTGGTAAAGAGAGGATGGTGAATCATGGGAAATGCACTACGAAACAAGGGAGACAAGGTGCACTGCAATATTTATGTGCACTTTGACAAAAGTTAGCTTTTTATACGCCGTGAGAGGGGGGCGGGGACGGAGCGCCTGAGAACAGTCAGACCTTGACGTGAGCATGCAGGGGAAACTGACAGCCGAGCCACCATTATGGGAGCTGAAGAGCTCGATCTGTGATGGGAGCAGCTGTAGATGTGACCCAGGACCTGCTCTGTGTTGAATCCCACCTCCTACACTTCTCTTAAAAGCCTCCACTCAGTAGCTCTATTGTTCTTTACCTTTGCACAGACTGAATCTCCGCTTATTGTTTCAACATGGAGGCCCTCTGTGAAATGCAGGATCCACAGGGATGTGTTGTGTCCTCTGCCAGTGTAGATTTAATGCCCATCAAGTGGTTCACTCATTTCTGCAGCTTGGCTACATCTTTGTGATGTATATATAGGCTTTTTTTTTACAGTTTGCAGGTGCAGCCGCCTGAAGCTGCAGATCGTGTGTGTGGAGGTGTGTGTCCTGCTGGAAGCTGCGGCTGCCATGCCCCTGTGATCCATATGGTCATTGTCAGAGGCCCTGCCAGGGCTCAGCCCCATATCAGCTCGCCTGTTCCCCTCTCTGGCTCTCGTTGCCAGCCAGGGGAGGAGAGGAGAGAAGAAAGCAGAAGGGAGGGGAACGCTGTTTGTTTGTTTGCTCGCCTGCTTTGTTTTATTTAGAGGTTTTTGCTGATCACAGTAGCAACTGGCCTAGAAATGTGACTGCGCTGTGTCGGGCAGAGTGGACTCCTGATTCAGCGATGGAAGCATCAGATTTTCTGCGAGAGAGAGAGAGAGAGAGAGAGAGAGAGAGAGGGAAGCGAGGGACACAGCGCCTTTGATGGAATGAGATGTTAATGCCGTACCGCTGTAGCTGTCATTAAAAGAATCAGACGTTAGTGTGTGATACACTGAACGTACAGATGAAAAAAAAGCTTTTTTTTTCTGTTCTGCTAGACTCGTTTTAGCGAGAATGTGCTAGCAGCAAGATACACCAGCTCCATCACCCACATGCTGCCGTGGAATATGTGTATATCCAATCAATATCAGAGAAGAGCTAGTCCCTAAGCCTTCTGACTCCTCTTCATTTTTGTGGGGGTGTGTGGGTGCTTTCAACAGTGCTTGTGCTTTTATTGCTTTTATTCAACCATCATATCAGCTGTTATTTTGGTAACACTTTACAAAAAGGTACACAGTAGTGGTTACAGGAACAAAGAAACAGGAGCTAAATGCTGAATAATGAATGCAAATAACTCGTAATTAGGTTCTAAATAATAAAAAAGCAATGATATGTTATGTTATTATGTTAATGAGCACTGTCTGATGAGCGGTGTGTAAATATTTGTGAATCTGCATACTGACCAACGATCTGTTTCAATCAGACGTAGTCTTCCTGTTTTATAAATACATCTTATCAGATTTTCGTCTTCCTGTTTTCTGATCTTCCTTTTTGCTGTTAAAGAAACTCAAAACTTCCTCGATGTTTGCATGTTAACAAATCTTCTTAACAAATTCACCATTGTGTACATTCCCACAGCACTAATTCCATCAGCACAGCAAAAGTCATGTCATACCCGCCCCTCTCCTCTAATAGAAATACTGTTTTCATTCACCAATTATTTCCAGTCGCTTCCTTTTTATGCAGTTTTTAAATCGCTTCTAAGTCAATGAAACCCAACACTTCCTGCTCAGATGTTTCATATTAAGAGCCTTCCTGTGGTTCAAAGAGCTTAATGTCTCTCATTCTAGGTTGGCTTTTAATTTGAAACATCTGCAGGAAGTGTTTAGTTTCAGTCATAGTAAATTCATAGGACTTGATAAAATACGATGGAGTAGAAACGAATGGAATGAATGAATGAAAAGAGCATTTCTGACAGAGGAGAAACTCTGGAAAATCTGTTGCTGTACAAATGGATTTAGTGCTGTGGAAATGTATATTATGCCTTCAGTAACTTCACTCCTCCTCAATATTTTACCTTTCTTACTTCCTGCTCGTAAGCTATTGGTTGGCTTTTATTTGAGAATCAGCGGTGTATTCTGAGCACATTTATATTAATTAATTCTTATCCACATGTCATATCATTAGATAACACAGCCAAATCAGATGCTAGCTATGCACAGAAGACATTTTGACATGTCTCAGTTGGAAAGCACAGGTGTAAGTAATCAAACGAATGATGGCTGAATTCCATTTAGCTGCTTCAGTTTCAGGGTCCTGGTATTGTGCATGCTGGCTCACTGGCACTCTGCCACGGCTTTACTGGGACAAGTCAAAATGTCTGCTGTGCATATCAGTTCACACAACACTCACCACCTGACCATCAAATACAGATATATTTCTGTCGGTACCGGAAAGTGTTGAGGTTCGATACTCGGCAGCGGTTGTGAGTTTTAAGGTCAGTCACTCACAGTTGTTCATGTATCCTCTTGGAGATTAGGAACAACCTGTTAGCTGTTGCTTGATATCAATGCCAGATTTATTCCTCACTCATTCATTGATAACAGGTTTTGGACTTTGTTACCATTATTTCACACAGTGCTCCTTGCTCTCTTAGCCTGCATGTATATTTTTATGAAGCCTTGCAGACTTCTAGTGTTCACCGTCTAACCGTTCATTCATTACAGCACTGACAGCTAGAACACAGGTAGTTCAAATCCTGCTATACATCAAGATATGCGGGGAGCATTTTGAGCTCCAATTTGTGAACCAATGTTCACATTTTTTGGGTGGGGTGAGGGTAAATCATTGCACAGAAAACAGAATATTTGTTGTTCTTTCATCCTTTTTCTGGGAACATGTGTGTGTGTGTGTGTGTGTGTGTGTGGGTGTGTGTGTGTGTGTGTGTGTGTGGAGGACATTTGGCGAAGCAGTGCATTTCATACCATGTGTAGCTGCTCTGAGTGCCATCTCTGTCTAATGCATTATCCAAGCAGCCCTTCAGCCATTTGGTCTGGCCTCTCATTTGTGTGTGTGTGTGTGTGTTGTTGTTTTTTTTTTCAGTGTTCTTCATTTCTATCATCCCCCTCCTGTCTTCCACTGCCCTTCTCCTCCTCCGCTCTTTCTTTTTTCATGCATCATACGAATCAAAGGCTTCATTTTCGGGTGCAGAGCGGTATTCAGAGAGGATACTGCAGCGGCAAACAACTCCAGACCTGCAGACCTGTGCTTCAGTGTGATTAGTGTACTTTAATATGTTATGCACATGCAGTGCTCTGAAGGAATAACACACCTATGCCTGGTCACTCAGTGTTTAAAGCTGACTGAGTTTGGTAAGAATTGTATGTGGCAGAACAGCAGTGGCATCTCTGGTAACTGACTGTGCATTTGAATTAAACATAATTTAAACTTATGTGTGATGGAGCTCTTGACCACATGTCAAAACACACATCTTGGCCCATATCTCATTATGCCTGTAAGTAATATGTTATCTTCACCAATAGGAATGATGACAAAAAACTAAACTAAAAATAAGAACAGGGTTGTGAAGAAAATCCTGTAATGACTCATGAATTTGCCATGCTTTCATATGATACCATACTTTACTACTGCTGTTCTTTTTACTCTGTACTCTGAAGTGGGTAAACATCACGCTTGTTTTGTTCTTGTTTGGTCTATATTAGTATAAATCATTTCAGTAATCCTGATGACTTTGGCAAGGTCTGGACTCATTTGTGCAGATATAAACTGGATTAATGGAATTCACTGTGTTTTTTTCAAGAGTCTTAGGACAAAATCCACCGTTACTGTTAAAATTTGGCCAAAACTTGGAAAAATGGGAAGAAACAGTCAGCTGTTTTGAGCATTTTATATTTGTGGCTCCTTGGTATGTGAACAGTATAGACAGGCAGTATATTGTGACAGCATACGTTTGGCTCTCATGGACTGGACTTCCTTTCCCCCCCACCCCCAGGCTGACAAGACGAAAGGACGGCTAATATTTTCCAGACATATGTCTGTTCTATGTGCACAGACTCACTGATGATCCCTCAAACATGTCCCTCTGTTTATTATCAGTCACTATTTTCTATTAGTGGAAATCGACTCCATCTACCCACTGAGTTTGGAAAAACAGAAGCACACATCTCATTCTCAGCGTCAGAGATAAAGAGAGAGCATGCCCTCACCCCGTAACGGATATAAACAATACGAGCAATCCCAGCTTAATATCATACATCTTATTACACTGTTGAGTACATCCGTGCCTTGAAATTGCTTTCATAGATTTATTACTTTTTGTTTCCCTCAGTGTAACTTGTGCATTTTTGTTAATATTTCTTCACAATCTAACACAACCTTTCCCAATACAAGCCACATCCAAAATTTCCTTCCTATCATTACGTTTATGTGTGGAGTACAATTTTAAAGTTTTTCTCCTGGCTCTGATTAAACCCCTAAAAACTCATCTGTGTTCATCAAAATTACTTATTTAGAAGTTTTTGTCCCCTTTTAGTCTCCTCCTCTTTCTCCACCTGCACCTCCACCGCTCGCCTGCACCTCATCAAACACACAAACCTCTCCTCCATGTCTGTTTTGCTACTGTATGCTACACAATGGCAAGTGGCACTTGAGGAGTAAAGTAAACAATAAGGTTGACAATGTGGCTTTCATTGGAGTGGCTCTTTAAATGGCCTTATGCAGCACTAACTAGCAATATGGACATGGTGTGCGTGACGTCACCTGTAGCTCTCTGGATGGATGTTTTATGGCTGGAGTATTGGTTTATGGTTTGCAGCCACTTTGCCAGTGGTTTGAAAAGCAGCCTCTTAATGGAACAGTAATTCTCAAAGTCACCAGCGGGAGACGTGTGCTAATGGTGGTGACATGCTATTAGTTTTTTACACTCTAATTTCTTGTTGTAGAAAATATTCATTCCACATTTTCCCCCGTCAGTTCAATGCTGGCAGAGTTTTCTGTTTTCTTAGATCATCTTGCAGCTGTTAGAGGAGCATCTGCACTGGTTTCAGCTCTCAGACATAGTGACTGTCGCTTGATGTGAAATGTATGTAAAGTAATTTTTGGTTTGCTCAGTCGTTCTGCAGCTGAGCCTTTCCTGCACCCTCGTACATGTTCGCCACCGACTGGACAGGTTTTCAGATTTTTATTTGCAGTGATAACAGTGTGAATGATAAATACAAATATAAATTTCAGCCTTTAGCAGGCAGCGGTTTAGCCTTTCAGTCTGCAGCCACGTTCTTACTTCAGTACACTAATAATAATGTCATCCATGGCTGATGTTATTATCTTTATGTTTTGGTGTATCAGCTTTATGTGTTGTGCAGTCAGACACTTTGCATAATTGAATTAATGTTTGACTGACAGGCAGTGTAACTATAAAGGCTAATACTATAAAGAAATCTTCAACCCATCATTAAGATTATGATATTTCAACAATACCTAAGTGCTGTATATGAGAGGTGGTTATGCTGCATGTTTGACATATTTTTGTATAATTAGACATCTTGGTGACATTTGAAATTGCGTTTCTATCCGGATGTTCTTTTAGTGTATGAAGTGAATGACCTGTTAGATGTATAGTTAGATATTATATCACAGTCCTGAAGGAAAAAAGGATTTCTTGAACAGACGTACAGAATCCGGTGAGGACGCATCTGAACGCGTTGGACCAAAAGTGCCGTCTGGAGGGTGACGCACTGCGTTGGTTTTGGCTCATCCACGCGGTCAGGTCACAAACCTTCTCATGTTACAGCTAAACAGTGCACTAAAATATGTGTCTGAAAACATTTTAGGCGAAAATGGGCAATGCAGTAACAGAACCTTGATTCATGTTTTATCAGCACTACCTTGATTGATAGTTTGATCTGATTTTGGCGAGCCTGGTGTGTCACACTTGACAGGCTCATTTGCATAAAGTTGAGGACAAGTCATGATTATGCAAATTCCAATACGGTGACCGGTCCGTCAACTCGCCGTGCCGTATCCTCCACGCACTGCTCAGCCAATCCCCTGCTCTCCATAGAAAATGAGTAGGATCTGTCGACTTGGCGTACTCCAAAATAAACTGCACTAACTTACATTTCTTTATACTCACTTCAACCCATGTTAGTTGTAAAGAAAAATCTTGGCTACGGATGCTTTAAGCTACCATGGCTGCTGTAGACATTTGAATATTTCCATAAATTATCTAGAAATATAATCTAAATCATAAATATATTATCATATACAGCAGTTTAAAAGGTCAACTGTTCCCATCCAGCAATGACAGATAGAGCTGCTTTTAAGCTGAGGTCCCACAAGCAGGAACATGGGAGGGAAGAACAAAGCAGATGTATGTGTGCTAATGTGCTTCAAACAGCGGCTGGAAATAAATCAGAACACATTATGTTATGTCCACTTCAGCATAGAGGAGGAATCGTTTTTCATATATACTTTTAAAGCTGCAAGATGCCTTTGATGAGAGGTCTGATGTCACTCTCATATCTATAGGTTAAAAAAGGAGCTACCACCAGCGACAGTTAGCTTAGCTTAGCATAAAAACTGAAAGTAAGAGTCTGACCAATCAGCCTACCAGCTCACTAATTAACACTCATATTTTTGGCTTGTTTAATCTGTGCAGACTGATTTCCCATTTCCAACCTTTAAGCTATGCTAAGCTAAGCTAACTGTCACCTTGTCCTGTATCTTCTTCTTCTCGTCTAACTCGAACCATCAATGTCAATGTCAATTTTAGGACACTGGGTTGTATACATGCTGCCCTCTGATTGGTTGGATGGATTGGATGCCATAAGCCATAAAAATGGTCAGTTCTGTGCTCAGAATGTCGAGGAAAGCGGTAACGCCGAATGTGAACCAGTGAGTGTCTTTTCAGTTGTCAGTTTGGGCTGTGATGATGCAAGAGAAGAGGGGATGCGAGGAGGGGAGGGGGGATTAGGAGAGGAGAGGGGGC
>JBBMOE010000045.1:3469622-3626044 GCA_037975065.1 Chaetodon trifasciatus
GTGGGGGGGGGTGGCAAGAGGGGAGAAAGAGGTGAAGAAATGAGAGGTGTGGTGTGCAGAAAAGGATGACAGGGGTAGAAACCAGTAAGGAAGAGGAATGAAAAGGAAGGCAGGGGGAAGGGAGGGGGGGCAGATAGGAGCATGTGCTCAGACACAGCCCTGTGTGTTGCCATGGTGCAGGCTCAGTCAGAGCTGCACAGTAGCTTTGCTGCTCAGCTAGCTAATTACCCACAGACTGCAATGTTGATACGCAGGCGGCCGAAGCCTTCCGGATTTCCAAGGGCTTTCTTTTCTTTTTTTTTGATTGCTGCACTGGCACACGAGCACGAGTCAAGGAATAATTTATCCACTTATGTGTCAAAAATGCATCTAAGATGACGACACCAACTCAAAATGCAATCCAAAAAATGTGCTGTAGGTATGTGAACAGCGTTATTGAACGCTGTAGTGGTGCTCTGCTGCGTCAGCCGTGCCACTTGTGTAATATAAAGAGCTCTTCCAGCCCAGAGCTTCATTGTCCGTGGAATGTCGCTGCTTACTGAGAGCCTGCAGATCCTGATCAGCCTGCTTATAAAACCCAATATGGGCCATTGTGGATTAATATTCACTATTAAAATTTCCAATTATGTAATCAGCCAAATCCAAGCCCTGCATATGCTCACTATATCTCAGCAGGCAGGAATGAGGGAAGGGAGGGGGTCTGAATGAGAGGAATGATGCAACATCAGGCCGTGCACCTAGAATTCAGGAATATTAGTGGTTTTGTTTGAGCAAAGATCTCAGGGGGTTGAAGAAATTAGGCCTCTTTTGTTCTTACTGCAATCATGTTTGATGTAATCAGATCCAAATAAAAATCTAAAGGCAGCTGTTTGGTCTTTTGAAGCTTCTAAAATTCAGAAGTGAGGTGTCTCTTTCAGTAGATACAAAGAACCTGTGATGATCCTCAGGAAGCCCACTGATCTCTTTACTGTCTTTTGCATATTGCAGTAATTTTTATGCAAAAGCCGACACACTCCTTGTCAAAGTATCCATGGCGTCTGATTGTGTGATAAGATATTAAGTCAGTACATGTTCATGTTCCTGTTTTTGATCCTGTGGAAGAATTTGACTAAGTGATGAGCAAAGTGAGTAAATTAAATCATTTGTCAATTTTTCATAATCAGATAGTTGTTTGAGTCTTGTTTTATGCAAAAAGTAAATATTCACTGGCTCCAGCCTCTCAAATTTGAGTATTTTGTGGTTTTCTTCATCTTCCATGGCGGTAAACAGAAATATGTTTGACTTTTGACTTTTGTTCAGACAAAACAAACAAACAAACTGGGCTTTAGGAAATTATGTGGATGACTGAAATACAGAAAATAATCATGAGAACGACCCATAATGAAAATAATTGTTCGTCGCAGTCCCAATTATTTCCATCATAGTTAAATATTTTAATTATTTTTATGATGAATCGGTTAATTGTGGAAAAAAAATTAAAATGCCCAACAAAACAAAACAGAAATAAATTCAGTCGACAGTCAAAACAGAGACAACTATCAAATCCAAATTATTTTCCTGTCAATCAACTGATGAACTGACTGTCAGGACCACCATTTAAACTATGATTCAGGATTTTCACTTTGACCCCCCGTGCATTTTATACCTTTTTATACCTTCTAAAACTATTTATTTTACTGCCTTCACGTTGTATTTGTGTGGCTGGATTCCATTTATTCTGCCCAGCAGAGCAGGTTTGCTGTGTTTTAACCGCCAGCTGGTGTGAAGGGTCCCATCACGGGAACCTCTGCTAAACCCTAAAAGCGTCCCAGCTTTAAAGGTTTGAGTGTTTTCAGCTCAGTGTTTGTGTCGTCTCCACAGTCCAATAAGGCGAGTGCTCTAATCTCAGCCAAGATGCGTTCTTTAGGGGACGGTGTGTCGTGCCTGAACACAACCCGAGGTGGGCAGAGAAGAAGGGCAAATCTGGACCCTCGACAGGAGGCAGATTGATTTGGCAATCAGCAAAGTGCTACAAACGTTTAAAACAATGCCCTGTTTTTTTTTCCTTCTGCTGTTTGGCGCTAAATACATCAGCATATGGATAAATGTGCTCATGTATTCATAACTATCACAGGGAAACTAGCGGCACGGCTCTTGTTTCTGTTGCCTTGCCCGTTGTCCTACTTACTGTAATTCTTCATCACTTTCAACACCTACACTTATTGTGAGCCAAAACTCATGCAAGGGTAGTGAATGGAGATATGTGAATATGTGGGCGTTTCGGAGTGGAGCTTATAGAACAGCATGCAACCTCAACCATGACAGGAGGATCTCTGCTGCTGTACGAAGAGGCAGGCTGAGCCCCGCGGGAGGTGGGGACGAATGCTTTTCATTGAGCTTTGGGTCAAACGTAGCCTTGTTATTTTCACTCTAGTATTTTTACAGTGGACCTTAAAGCACTCTGCTGTCAGTGGTTTTATCGCTGACTCACGATTTTGATTTGTGAACCAGGACCAGGGGCCGTCTGAGGGGCCTTCGTTTCCATTTATTCTAGGCCAAAATATTACAGCCACTTTTAAAGAAACAGAAAACTATGAATTAGATTGCTGAAGTCCACTTGTGAGTGAAAGCTTAAAAGGAAATGAGAGGAAAATTTCCTCTTTTCTGCTCTGAAATGCATCAGATAGGTTTAAGGAACATTGTGGCCTTAGGGGAGAGTGTTTGTTACATCAGTGGGTTCATGAAGCAGAATCACAGTCCAACATTCCCAATTAAAAGAAACGAATAAGTCTAAAATTGGAAGGGTCTAATTGCAGCTCAGAAGATTGTGTTCTGGGATGCTCAGGAAGGGAATGAGGAAAACGGAGGTGACGAAAGTGAATCAGAGCGAAGTGAAACAGAGCAGAGAGCTCTCGCTGAAGAAGCGCAGAGCATTGTGGACCATCCGGTGTGTTTTCTGCTAGTAACTTGTTTCAGATTGTTAATTTTTATGTGGATCCTTTTTGGCTGCAGTGAGATACTTTCCTGAGAGTTTCTGTAGTCAATAAGTTTGGGATGTAAGGGGGGAGAATTAAGACTAATGGAGGCAGAAGGAGGCAGCTTAACATCATTTGAAATGAATAGTTCGGCATTTTGGGAAATCTACTCATTTGCTTTCTGGCAGAGAGTTAAATGAGAAGATTGATATCACTCTCACGTCTGTCAATATGAAGCTACATCCAGGAGCTGGTTAGCTTAGCCTAGCAGAAAGGCTGGAAACATTTGGACGTAGCTAGCCTGGCTCTGTACAAAATCCACCTACCAGCATCTTTAAAGCTTGTTAATTATAACGATATATGTTTAGATGCTGGTAGGTGGATTTTTGTTACCTTTGGACAGAGCCAGGCCAGCTGTTTTTTTCCAGTCTTAAGCTAAGCTATGCTAACTGAGTGCTAGCTATGATATCAGTCGTCTCATCTAACTGTATAAGCAAACATGGTTGCTTTAACATCAGTGCAGCATGCACATGGCTTCAGGTAGATGGCAAAGTGGACGAGAGCGGGTTGGTAAAATTAGGTGAGGCCGTTCCATGGTCTATTTTTTTGTTTGATTTTTATTTATTGTATTCGTCTGCCATCAACTGCCTGCCTGAATTCATGTGATATTTTGCAGAATTTCAAGAGATGTGAAGTGTAGTGCAATTGTGACAGTGGTTTTGAACAGTATATGCCACTACTTTGGATAGGAAAACCCTTTAATGACAAAAAAAGAAAAAAATAGAGCTGCATTGCACAACTTTAATTTCTAACTCACTCATGCACTCCTCCGCTTGCTGCAGGCAGGGCTCCAGAATAACTTTTTACTTTGATGGCACCGGTGGTCCTAACCTTTTCATCTCGCACATCATTTAGCTGCACCCAATAATGCCTTTTAAGCATTACCTTAAATGTCAGTTCCCATACACACTGGTAATTTCTTCTTAAAACATTATGTAAATAATTGCAAACAGGAATGAAGAGGCAGATAAATGGTTTTCTTTATTTAAATCACAGGATGCTCAACAAGAAACATGACAAGCTCAAATAAATCAAACTCAAATAACAAGAGTGTGTGCCGTGCTTTAGTTGCACTCTCTGCAGTAAATGCATAATGTTTTATTATATCTCAGCCACAGAAACTGGACAAGCCATTCTTTGTGAAAGGCATATGTTTTGGTCTTTTTATGCGTGGTGGGCTCTGGCTCAGAGTGCACACACATGCACAGTTACACACACACACTCAGAGCCATGCATGGTACAAGATGTACATAAAATCCCACTTTCCACTGGCAAAAAATTACTTGCAGAAAATACGTATGTTCAGAGTATTTGTTCAAAAGCAAATGCCTGCTCAGTATAGATGAATTGCTGGATGCTTTTCTGACCTGCCAGTGGCTGTTTGTATAGTGAAACGTCTCACCTCGGCATGTCAAAATAAGACTGTTACCTCAGCAACACCATCAGCATCTTCACAGCGTCACACAGACCACATAACATACACACTGAAACACAAATGAATTCAAAGAAACACATTTAAAGAATTCACTCTCTTCTGCAATGACACCACAGGAGCTGAATAATACCCCCTTGTTGAGTGAGGAACAACATGACAGTGGTGAAAGCATCAAAATGGCAGCACTCAGTTGTGTGTGGTTGTGCACTGTCGCCGGTACTCAGCACAGGATCCAAAACACCAGAGAGGAACAAGCTTAGCAGCTCTCTCGGCTTAGCAACAAGGGGTAGCAACTAGTCAAGAGCTGTGAGGTAACATGCTGCAGTGACCTCTGATGTAGAGGAAGCAGTGGGGGTGGGATTATGTGAAGCA
The DNA here is from genome assembly GCA_037975065.1 of Chaetodon trifasciatus. Classification (NCBI taxonomy): domain Eukaryota; kingdom Metazoa; phylum Chordata; class Actinopteri; order Chaetodontiformes; family Chaetodontidae; genus Chaetodon; species Chaetodon trifasciatus. The sequence goes on from JBBMOE010000045.1 coordinate 3,474,444, forward strand.
TACTGATGGCACTCACACATGACAGGCCTCCTTCATTACAGAGCCTCAGCACTAAAGGTAACCTTCACCGTAGCCTCATGGCTGTGTGATCGAGAGACCGGTGACAGATCTAAATCAGCTGTACAGTAATTGACAAAATGTATAAGGATTAAAAAACAGTAATGATTAGTGACAGCTTATATTTTTGTAATGAACTGTAGCGCAGCAGTCTGTGGCCATGAGGGGGCCACCTGTAGTTCTGCCATTCACTCATTAGCAGTAACATTCGAAAGGCACAGACGACTCAGTGATGCTCAGACATCACTTACAGTGATGCTTTACATCCATGTACAGTACTAAATACAGTAAAGAAAAGTGCTGAGCTGACACGTTAACCGTGGTGCTAGAACCACTCAGATATCTTACTTCAGTAAAAGTAGTGATACCTCAACATACAGTAAAAATACCTCTACAAGTAAACATAATGAAATTATGTATTAGCATCAAAATATACTTCAAGTACCAAAAGTAAAAGTACTCACCATGCAGGGCAGAGGTATTTTGTTGTTGGATGTTAATTATTGATGCATTCAAGTGTAAGGATGACTTTAATGTTACAGCTGCTAAAGGTGGAGCTAATTATCTCTGAGTTATGTGCTCAGTGGAGTGTGTGTGTGTGTGTGTGTGTGTGTGTGTGTGTGTGTGTGTGTGTGTGTGTGTGTGTGTGTGTGTGTGTGTATGTGTGTGTGTGCAGATAATCTTGCATGCTACTGGACCCATCAGCCTCATATTTTTTGTGCACATGTATGACTGTATGCTGAAGGACTTCTTGTGTTTGCGGTGATTCACAGTTTTTGAGAAACTTCTTTTATTGATCGCTCTGTTTCAAACCAACGTTTGCTGTTGACTCTTCTGCCGGTAGGGGCCACAAGTGATCAATAACTGCTTCGGTTTGGAATTTTGTTTCTGCTTGGGTCACGTTAATGTTGGTTGTAACTTTCATTGCCATTTTCACTTTGACACTCACATTTTATATTTCTGGTGTTTTGGAACCTGCATCCCGTCTCCCCTTCATTCCACTGCTGTCATACATACATGCTGGACACACAGCCTGCCTGCCTGCACTCCATGGCAGAGATCTGCACACTACTGCCACATAGCTTAACCAACAGTAGTGCATCATAATATATTTGTTCTATTATATTTTCTATTATTAATCAGCAACTAAATCTGTCATATAAATGTATTTGAGTAAAAATTACAATATTAGCCTCTGAAATGTAGTGATGTATAAAGTAGCTGAAGTAATGTATAGTTAAATCAAAATTGTACTCAAGTACAGTATTTGAGTAAATGTACACAGTCACTTTCCACCACTGGCAGTCAAATAATTTTTTTTTTGGAAGTCAATTAAGTCACCAACACACAGGCTCACACTCCATTTGCCCACACACGATATAGTGTATGACAGTCATAGCATGAATGCTCACACACACACACACACACACACACACACACTGTGATGTTCAGACCTGATCAGTTGTCAGCCGACTTGTCGAAGGCCTTCTCGAGCAACACTGTTACCAATATTTGCTACACTGAGTACTTTCCCCTCTGTGGCTTCACTTGTGAAGGTCAAACTAGCCAGCTCTCATTTGGAGCTGCTCAGCATGACAGAGAGGTAAGCCAGAGCATGCTTTTGTAATATTACATAAAGATGAGGAGGGAGCGCTGCTGACAGCTGTGACGGGGCTATTAATTATGGTTTCATGAATGTGCGTCTGTGGTGTGTGTGTGTGGGGGGCAACATAGTCACAATGCTCAATCATAGCCGTCAAATCAGAAAACTTTGAGCTTTAATGGGGCCGTTTTATGGGTGAACTAATTAATTTCCTTGTGGCAGCCTTATTGAAGTGAATGCCTGAATTCAGCCGGCGTTGCAGCAGGAGAGAAGGAGCAGTTGACCTTTATCGCTATGGGATTTTCTTTGTAACATCTCGTTATTCCGCCTTTGTCGCCGACAAAGAATGCAACATTGAGTTTCGACGGCGCGCACGAGTAAAACATCTCTCGCTGTCACGTGTTCATCCTCTCTCGGCTCCATCCATCTGTCACTTCTTCGCTCACCTTGCCTCTCTCCTTCCCTCTTCCCTCCGGCACAGGGTCCACAGCGTGAATGAGATGTTGGGTGCATGGTAATTGAGTAGGTATTGATTGGACTGCAGCGTGGCCTACGAGAGGCCAATAAGAGCCAGGGGATCAGAGCAGCACCACTGACTGCGTCTCTCATCCCACATTCTGCAGGAAAACATAAACGCAGTCCCGCTAGAGGCATCAGAACACGGAGGAACATTACATGTTTAGATAACATAAGCGCGTCATAGCACGCCTTGTCCTCCTATCTGCTATTAGCTCTGACTGTAGGCCCAGGAAGAGCTTCCTTCAGCATTGGCTGTATCATTTGACTGACTGGGTGCATCATCTGAGCGGGGCTGACTGTCATATTTCACTGCGATGTCACCATTGGAGACTGAGCTGCCATGTCGGTGTGCCTGGCGAGAGAGGCACTGATGTGGAAATGTTTGCTAAGGAGGAAGAGGTTATTGCCCTGTCAGCATGCCGCCGCTGTGCACACGCTGAACCCTCTTGCTCCTCTCCTCCACTCTACCTGCGATGAAGAGGAGGATTTGAAAAACATGACGAGTAATGCTGACAGGTGTAGAAGAAAGCCAGGGTTTAACTTTCCTAAGATGTGACATTATTGTCATCAGCAAGGATGCAGACGCATCCGTTTGTGTACACGTCGTGCAGGATAATTTAAAAATAGATCTGCGTTTTTAAATGTACGTGTTTTATTGTGATGGTCTGTGTTTGTTTTGTTGACCAACTGCAGCATTTTTTTTGTTTTTTGTCATTTATATTCCGCCTCAGATCACTGGTAGACGTACATTAAAGTGAGGCTGTATGCGACCGTGTTTAGACCTACATGTTGTGCTCTGAAACTTTAACATTTTGGGAAATATGATTATTTACCTTCTTGCTGAGAGTTAGATGAGATTACGGATACCACTCACGTCTGTGCAGTAAAAATGAATATGCCCCCAGCAATCAGCTAATGTAGCTTAGCATAAATCCTCCTTTTAATCAGCAAATTGTTGTTTTTTCCACAATGGTTTTTGTAACAAGATAAAACGTGTTAATTAGTGAGCTTTAGAGGTGCTGGTAGATGGATTTTGTTGCCTTTTGATAAAGACAAACTAGCTGTTTAAACCCTGCTCCCAGTAAATAAGCTAAGTTAGCAGACTTCTGGCTGAAGCTTCATATTTACTGTAGAGATTCAGGGTGTGCCATATCATATCGATCACTGTAATATTGGTAGAATTTTAATGAGATTTTTTTTAAAATCACATTGTGATAAAGGCAATAGTCCAACTTGTGGAAGTTGTTTGGTTACAAAAGATCAGATGCGTAAGAAGTGTAAGAAGACTGCAGCAACAAAAGGTTGAGTACGAGGAGAGCCAAAAATCCCACGAGGGGAGCTCAACAGCTTTTGTGAGATCTAAACCAAGAAGACAAACTACACTGGTTTAACATAGCATCGCCTTATCTTTGGCGAGTTACACTTGTCTGTAACTCATCATATTGAATATCGTTACCACAGAAATACCCTGAAATAGTGTGATATTATTTTAGGGCCATCCCGAGGACACATATGAAAGTGGTATCAATCGTCGTTCTAACTCTACCTTTTACTTTAACGTAGAGGGTGGCACAGTATATCTGACCGACAAACCATATGCTATTAAACAACATATGGTCAGAAAAAGACTGTTGGCTGATGAACGTATGTGCCAAATGGTCAAGATTCACGTCTTTAAACACAGAGCGCAAATGTTTGATCTCTCCTCCTGACTCATGAGTCATGATGTCATTTTTTAAACCCAGCTTCTCTCCGTTCACTTCATGATGTATGAACTTGAGGAGTGTGTGTGTGTGTGTGTGTGTGTGTGTGTGTGTGTGTGTGTGTGTGTGTGTGTGTGTGTGTGTGTGTGTGTGTGTGTGTGTGTGTGTGTGTGTGCGTGCGTGTGTGTGCGTGTGCGAGTGCAGCACTGAAGGCGGTCAGGCACATCCAGCCCATGGCCATGCATGTGCGAGCACAGAGCTGCAGTGAGAGCCCTGAGAGGTGAAGCAGGGGGAGGTGACTGAGTGGGCTTGTCAGCCAATACTGTGCAAGCACTGGTTTCCATGGGAATGCATTGATTATTTAACAATTTGGATGAAACCTGTGCCCTGCACTTGCCAAGGTCCAGTGGGAGTCTTTGTGGCTTCACTGTCCCAAGTGAGTGTTGTGTGGTGCAGCGCCACCGGGACACTGATACACATCCGCCGTGATGCTGAGAGACAAGAGACAGACACACAGTCTCAACTGACAGAAGAGCAAGATGATAGATTGATGAATAAGAAACTGTTGTGAACAGATGGGTGAACGAGACGAGGGAGTGAGAGAAAGAAAGAAAGAAGTGTAGCGGGTGAATTTTCATCACTCCTGGTGGTCAGTAGGGACTTGTTGTAATGATCTCATGCTGGGGAAGCAGTCTGGCCTCATTGTCATTGTGGGTACATAAGGTCTTCATTTCCACTGTGCTCACTTGTGCCCATGTGTATGGCTGTCCATACAGTGCCAAAGCCACTGTAACACTGAACGCTGCATTGCAGGTAGGCAGAAGTAAAGAACAGCAACTGTGTGTGGAAACAGCCTTTATTGATTAATGTTTTAACTTAAAAGTCAATAAAGGGATTTTGTTGTATTCATATCCACATTTTGTTACTTTCTGCCATATCTGTCAGTATCATGCATGAAGCTAGCAAGTCTTCGCTCGCAAAAAGTGATGAAAATGACATGATGCCCGTCCATGACGGTGCTTTCTTTGATCTGGTATGAGAATGCTTACTTGTGTAATTGGAGGTCATCATCCAGACAGTGAATATAGAAGCAGATCACCTGTTAATATCAGGTGTAAATGAGGCCGTCTTGTCAAGCTCTCGAAGTCCTTGAGGGCCAGCCCAAGACAAGTGACATTATGGCATTTGAACATTTTCCTTTTTGATAACAGTGACTTGACTTAGCTTGCCCTTTCAGTGCAGAGGTAACAAAGTTCAGAGCCAGAGCAGTAAAGTTCAAGTCAAGTCTCATGTCCTCAGTTTTGAAACTTTGGTCTGACTCAAGTCCAAGTCTCAAGTCTACATCTGCAACCTTTTACTGCCTCACCTATTGAATCTCTGCAAGTTATCTGACCCACATTCACCTGCCACACAGACATTCCCATGCTTTCCTTGCCTGACATCAATCTGTAAGAGACTGCTTTTGTCTTAATCTCTGTGATTCTTTACCTGCCTCCCATATTAGGCAAAATCCAGAGACTGTAAATTGGTGTGTGTCCTCTGAAGGCCCATTTTATCATATACAGATCCTGATACCTCTGATATGCATCATAAACTCAAATCCTATGGTGTTTAATCAGTTATTTTCTTCCTCTGGGCAGCAGGTTAGCGTTGATGAAAAGCAGGTAACAAGCCACCCCAAGGAGGCAGGGGTAATCCAACATAATCCGAGTTACCTGAGTAAATTGCTAAATGTTAAACAAACTCATGTTGAGATTACTCACTTTGAGATTATCTTCCATTATTCCTTTTTGTTTGCTTGTTATGTGAGATTCAGATGGAGGGATTACACAGCAATCCCAGGCCAGGATAACGCTGCTGTTTCCTCCGACTGATGGATTTATTGTCTTTTATTGTGGGTTCGGTGATCCCATTGGGCAGCATTGGTCCACTGTGATACTTATGATAGGCACTGCAGGAGTTATTACTGTAACAGGTGTGTTTTGTCACATGTGGTCTCAGTAGTGGATTCAGTAGCTTAGTCTGTCAGTCACCAAGGGACAGTAGTAGCCAGTGTTTTCCCATGTGCTGCCCCGAGGCTGTGTTTCGTCACTTCTTGCCGTATGGGCTCCAGTTTCGGCGTTTTCATTCACAACAGAGTGTCGCTAACATGGCTGCTGTGGACCGATAATACAGATGCTTTTACTATTAAACCCTCTGCTGGATTTGGGGCGTGTGTTATGAGTTAGAGTCTAAGATGAAGGGGGGAAAAATTTGCAAAGCATTCATGAGAAATGTGCAAACACAAGCACAGACTTGAGCATCTGTTAGTCCATATGCAGATTACAACGAAGGCCTGATTCTGCTGACTGCGCGGGGGGGGAGGCGGCAGCAGCCACAGCTGTCCAGAGTCATATCACATCACCAACGAGTGGAGCGGGTCAAACTGCAGCTTCTGTTTATCTGGAGAGCGAACTGTCATTACCAGGAGAACTGAAATGACACCTGCACAGCTTGTGAGGCGGTGAATGATTTGATCAAAGGATCTTTTTAAGACACTTTGTCGTGGATGCAAAAGGATCGTAGCCTCACGCAACTTGATTGAAAACCCCTCGGTGGCTTTTAAATGCTGCTCAAGAAGCATAATCTGAGATGTCTTTAATAGTGTACACATCCAAACGGTTGAGAGTTGATTGAATGAGGAGCATGAGTAGAGGTCGGCGTTATGGATGAACCGTTCTGTCATGTTAAATGTTATTTTATGTTGTTAGCGAGCTGATATGAATGTGTCAACCAGAGACACACACACTGCTTATACCATAGACGCTATCCTTTAATATCTCTGGATCTATTATACCACTATGGGTAATTCTTTAAATTGCTGAGCAGCACTGCGTTTTGGGAGTTTTCATATGAGATGTGATGAAATACCTTCACTTCTCAGGTATTTAATTTGCTGAATTTGACCCAATTGCAATATCAAATTGCAAATCCCATGACAGAGGATTTTGTCTTTAGTGCTTACTATACAATACATCTAATAATTTGTATTGTAATATGGTTCATTTTCTGGACATTCAGTTAAGAATTTTGCACATATAAATAAAATACACAGATGACAATGAGCACATGGGTAGCTCAGTTTTTGTGATATTGTAAATCAAATACTTCAATATCAATACATAACAATATAATGTCCATGACTACTAATGGAAGCGTCAATGTTTCTCTCTTAACTTAATTTTGCTGGAACACTCAAACAATGAAAGAAAATTCAGCCACCAAACTGTAAATCAGACTTTAAGCTAAAGATATTACCACGACCAAAGCCCAGATAGTATTGAATCCTGTATCACAATATGGTATTATTTGGATTTATTGTCCAGATCTATGTACATCTAATATTGCACTAGTGCTACAGACTGTCTCGTTCACAGATATCACCGCAGGCAGTTCCACAGTATACAAGCAAATGGCACAGTCGCTCAGTTTACCTACAAAATAGCATCAAAAGTAATATCTGATGATGTAGATGAGAAGCAGCTGAGACAGAGGTGAGAGGGTAAGATTGGGTGAGGTGGGAGAGGGTCAGGGTAAGATTGGCAGCCAGTGATTTTCTCCTCCATGGTGGACCTCAGGAAGTGTAAGGTCCCCGAGCAGCGCTGTCAGCATCCCCTCACCCACACAGCTCAATCAAATCAATAAAAGGTAGACAGCCAGTGTGCTGAACTAGAGGATGGCCATCAAGCTGCTCCTAAACCATTCAGCGCCTCCTCCTTCACACTTCTGCTTCTTCGTTTCCACTCCATTGCTGTCCTCTGAGGTATCTCAGTGTCTTTGGTCGCTCTGTAGGCCTGAAATGGAAAAAGAAACACCAGGTGGCACAATGGAGCTGAGCTGGGAAGTTAATTGAGCTGTTAAAGTTAATGCGTGGCACTTCATCTGGGTTTTAAAGGCTGATACTGATACTATGCATCAATATTGCCAATTGGTAGTGTGAATTTTGTATTTGACCCTATTCATGTGCCTTTGACTAAAACTTTGACTAAAACAATATGAAGAGTAATCAGTGTTTTCCCCAAATAGTATTCATGTCACAGAAAGCATGAAAACCATGTAAGGTCAAGAAGCTGTCAGCTGAAATCTATATTAATGATGTTTCTTAGTTGATAACCTTACTATTAAATGGATGAGGAAATAGCAGATATTAGCCTGGAAATGTGGGATTCTTTCTGCACGTCAATCATTATCGATTGATCTGGTGATATGTTTTATAATTAGTTTATTTTTTATTTTTTATTTTTAATTGTTTATGCAAAAAAACCCCAAGAGATATTTACTTTGCAAGATATAAAACCTCCCATTTTAAGAAGCTGACAAGGCCAAATGTTTTGCCTTTTCCTTGACAAATAAGTCCAACAATTAATCAATTATCAAAATTGAGTAAGGCCAGAGTAAAGCATGAATTCCCAGTGACACACACCTAGTAACACACATCTAGGGCTGCAACTAATAATAACTTTGCATTTTTATTAATCAGTTACCCTGTTAAATATCAGAAAATAGTGAAAAATGCCAGTCAAAATTTCCCAGAGCACAAGGTGACAGATTGTGTTCAACCGATGGTCCAAACAGGGCTTCCATTTACAATGACATCAATCAGAGAAAAGCCCTATATTTGACAGGCAGGAACCAGTCAGTTGTCAGTTGTCTAATTGATGAATCAATTGACCCTCTAACTTGTAGAACAAAACAATTTAGACTTTCCTTTCTTGTAGTATTCTTACATGTAGCCTGTCACCTTAACTGAATGGCTACCAGACCATAAAACTGTGCATATTGTGTGTGATACTACACGGTGTGATATCTGTGTGTGAAATGAAAAAGGGAAGGAGGGGCTGACGTGGGATAAACGTATTGTCCCAACGACTGGAGCACAAGCCGCTTTGTTTTATGAGGTGACCGCAGGACGTCTGGCTGTGGCAGTTAATAAGCAGCAGTCTCTCTGCCCCAGTCCTCATTCTCAGTCCTCACACCTTTACCGATGCCCCCCACACACACACACACATATACACACACACACACAAACAAACACACACACGCTCAACCCCAATGAGATTCACTGACTGTTCCCATGGCATCCGTTCACTTTGCTCCCAAGTGGTAGTGTGTGTACCGCATTACGTCTGTGTGCTGCTGCCAGCCTCACACACTGAGATAATGTGTGTATCTCTTCATATTCACAGGCCAACCCTCCCCCCATCATCGTCAACGCAGACTCACTAGATGCAGGCCCTTATGTAAGTATCTGTTCTCTCTCTCTCTGTACAGTATATATCTCGCTCATTCACACTCCCTCTGTGTCGGTGCGTGAGCATGTTTGTGTGAGTGTGTGTGTGTGGATGAAAAGGCCGCCTCCTGGTAGCAACATGCTGCTTGCCATGTGGACCAACATCCATTATCCCATTGACCCTGCCCATTTGTGGGGAATGTGCATTCTGCAGTTGCACATTTTGCGTCACGGTGCATTTGCATTTTGAAGAAAGAAAGACGCTTTTGATTGCAGCAAATCAGGAATTCATGGTGGTATTTTTAGACAGTAAAACAATCTGGTGAATGTATCTTCTGTATATTTTGTCAATAATCCTGTTCTCCACGGCTCTCTGTGTTCAGTCTGTCCATAGGTCTACTTTATATTATGTGCTGAAGGATTTAGTTGAAACATGTGCATGCTTCTCTTTTTCCTCACTGTATTTTTAGAAAATGACAGAATTCAGGCTCAGTGATGTTCCTAACTATTGTGCTTTTTGTCTTGACAGGTAAATGGCAGTGATGGGATGTATAAATATGAAGAGATCATTTTAGAGAGGGTGAGCTTAACCCGTTTCTTGTTACATTTTCTTTTCACAACTTACACATTCCCAATGTACTTTCTGCATGATGGATGGATTTCTGCCCACTAGGTGGTAGTAAGCAGCCCATTCTTCACTCATTGAGCTTAAAGAACATGAAAACCATAGAAAAATCTTCATCTCTGTAAATGCAGGAAAATCATATGTGATACTGTGTGTTAGTGAAGTGATAGCTGCAACATCACTGCAGTAAGAATGTCTTATGAAGCCTCATGTGAGTATGAGCACAGAACAACGGCAGTGAGGCACAGCTTTTTACATAATCCTGATGCACATGTCATCAGCAGACGGCAGAAATGTAAAGTGCTCTCCTGTTCAATTGTTCAGCAGGCACCACTGCACTTGTCAGTGGTGGTTCAGCTTGTAATGGCAGCGCTATACGTTTCTGCTCTCATTATTCCACCCACATATAGATGCACCTCCGAACCCGCGATAGATGCACAGTATCTCTCTGCCCCTTCCACTCTAAGTGGCATTTCTGCATGCAGGAAGCTTAAATAAGCCATGCGAAGTCACACTTTAAAAGGTCTGTGGGTGTGTAACATTTGGTGGTAAGGCCCAGTGTACTCCTCTCGGCTCCAGAGCTGCACACTGGGAGGCCTCAGCCTCCCTCTGTCCTAATTTGTTTCGACTGTTGCTCATTAATTATAGAAAATAATAAAGTGAGGTCTTTTCTCAGCTGTCTTGTTTGCTGCCTGTCTCTGTGGCCATGGCTGTCAGATGCAGCAGCGCGCCTGGACCCACTGGATCCAAATGGGTCCTCTTGTCATTTCAGGGCCAGGAAAGATGGGAGGCGGTAGTGTCTGTCTCCTGCAGAGAGTGAGAAGCTCTGCATCATGCAATAGAAATGATGCTTCTCAACTCATCTTTACTTTAGATCATAAATCCACGTTTGTGTGGACACGGGGCATTTCTAACACCGATGCCTCTCTGCGGGTTGACGGAATAAGCATGACATTTTGAATGAAGTGCCCTCTTCTAATGGAATGCATGCCATTATCATTTGTCACATGCAAGGACACACAGACACACACACACGTCCACAAAAATGGACATCAGAAGTGCCTGGAGAAATCCCCAGAGCAGTTTGCAGCGATCACGTGTTCCTCTGAGATACCAATACACTTAAGAGCCATATTGTACTGACCTTGAGCCCACATTGGGTACATCACTTACATCTAAGTGTATGTATGTGTGCGTTGTTTATTGTGCTCTACTGAAAATGCCAATCATGTCCTTTGTGCAGGGGAACTCTGGCCTGGGCTTTAGCATTGCTGGAGGAATAGACAATCCCCACATTCCTGATGATCCAGGGATCTTCATTACCAAGATTATCCCTGGAGGAGCAGCTGCTATGGATGGGAGGCTGGGGTAAGTTTCCCTCCTCCTCACCTCCTCCTGTTCAAGCTCTGCACCCTCTGTCCTTTCTCTGCTCTAACCCCCCCTGCTGTCTTCTTTAACGCTCACCACCACCGTGTGTCCCGCCAGGCAGCGCTGTGTGGGAGGCAGAGTTTCTACAGCCCTCTGCCCCCAGGCTCCGTGTGTTTCCTCAAAGTTATGATTCACTGGAAAAACCAAAGCCTGAAACATGCAAAAATTATGATATGGAGTGCTTTTTTATGTGCTTTGGAGGTTTCTGATTACATTGGCCACGCAAGGGTGTCTCCCTGCCTTTGTGCAATGAATTAACTCCATTGCTGTTGACTGACAAGGCGGCGTGCGTGATGTGTTTTCAAACTCTCCCCTCCACAGAGTGAATGACTGCGTGCTGCGTGTGAACGATGTGGACGTGTCTGAGGTGGTTCACAGCCGGGCGGTGGAGGCCCTGAAGGAGGCAGGGCCTGTGGTGCGGCTGCTGGTCCGACGGAGGCAGGCCCCACCCGAGACGATCCTGGAGGTCAACCTGCTGAAAGGGCCCAAAGGTCAGGGACGCATCCCACTCACCACACACGAAGATAGAAATACATAAGCTCATTATCATGCAAGCTTCAGCAATAATGCTGAATGACCACCACACTGTTTGTAGATGTGTAGATATAGATGTGAGGTTAACTTATTTTTTCATGATAAATGTGCATTCAATTAGAAAATATAGACAGACTGCAAACAAAGACTACACTTTTAATGCAATATTTAGTAAGACATGAACTGTTCAGCATAGAGACATGAAGTGATTCTGAATGCACATATTGACTATGTGACTATGTGTATATTACTCAACCAGGGCTTGGATTCAGCATCGCTGGAGGGATCGGCAACCAACATATCCCAGGAGACAACAGCATCTATATTACCAAGATCATAGAAGGAGGAGCTGCCCAGAAAGATGGACGGCTGCAGACTGGAGACCGGCTGCTTGCTGTATGAGAAATATTGCATTTGTTTAAGGCTGCTGTACATCAAAAAAAGAAATCACTATACTCTTTGTGAAAAAGTGGTAAATAATAAGAACAACCTTCATCACTGATTCATATATTGTGCATTTACTGATCATTTTATAGTGTTAAAATATAAATTCAGTGCCAGTCAGAAGTCTTTAAACACTGTTAAATACATGTTTTTAACATACTATATATAGGTTTGACCTTTCCCGTGCACCTGCTTTTAATAAAGCACAATTTAAAATATGAAAAACAAAAAAAAATGAAATGAGAAATGATACGTGTGCATTAGAGGCCCATGAAACAAATGAAACAGAAAAGTTGTGTCATAACGCAATTCTGTTATTATGAATCCACCTACTCTCATCATTTAGTCACCTTTTATTTGTGTTATTTTTTTATGGTTTTTATTCCCATGCCTGTTTTTGTTTCTCATTTCTGTAGCTGCATTTATAAGATCAAACCACGATGAGTAAATAAAATGAAATTAACAGGTAAAACATAAACATGCTAATTACAAATCCTATTAGGAACTTGACAGTTACAATACCACAGTTGATCACTGTGGCAGTCAAACATCACACAGCAGAGAGAAGGCAAGCTGTAATATCTTAACCCAGTCTCAGTTCACATATACTGTTATTGACAAAGAGCACAACACTTGAGATTCAACCAAAACTGCTAAAGTATGGGGTGTTCAAAAACTTTTGACTGACAGTATATTTCCGGGGGAACTGAATCTTAGAAGAGAAACTGAAGAAATTCAGATCATTTTTAGAATCTGCTGCTACCTACTGCTTTTGACCTGTGTTAACGCTGCACAGCACACCAGCCTTTCACTCAGCTGTTGAAATGTACTGAAATCTCATAATACCTTCAAGCTATGATTCATTATTGTGTTGGCTGGTGTGATGGCTGCTGTGATGTCTGGTGTTGTCACAGTGCAGCAAAGACACGAGGTGTTCAGGTGTTGATACAAGGATTTCTCCCTCCCCCTCGCTTTTCTCGAACAATCATCACATTCAGGTGAACAACATCGTGCTGCAGGATGTGCGTCATGAGGAGGCAGTGGCCGCGCTGAAGAACACTTCTGATATGGTCTATCTCAAGGTGGCCAAGCCAGGACCGGTGCATCTCAACGACATGTACGCCCCCCCAGACTACTCCAGCAGTACGTATCTACCTCTTCTCATTGTTCCAGATATCCAACACCGCCCGAGTCGGAAACTACATTTTAAATTCACAAATCCACAAGCAGGCAGCCCCACAGCTCGAGCAGGTTTATTTATAACAATGTTTGACATACGGTAAAGGGTGATTTATAAGTCAAGGTCTATGTTAGAGCGTTTTGCACAGGGGATCATCTTTTTATCTTTATCAGAGATGTTTCAGTGGGCCGGCATGATTTTTAGTGTTGGATCACTCTTCTCTCCCCAAAACTGCTATGCCCAGACACCCACATAGTGAATGTAGTGTATGCCTGCACACACACACACACATACACACACACACGCACACACAATCCTACCCACAGCAACAACAAGCACAGTTCTCTGCCTCCCACTGAGTGTGGATGGTTTCTCACATCCCACCTGCTCATGAGAGCCCACGATCTTGAGCTGCAGCATCTCAAATTTCCACAGAACAGTGATTTAGTATTAGAAGGGGCTATTGAGAGCTTTTTGTATGTTCTGAATGTTTGCAGTTGTCAGGGTTTAAGCGAGCCTGTAATGCAGACTTAACCCCACTCTGACAGTATAACCCATGGTCAGATGATCTGGATTTGAAACGCTTGTTTTATCATGCTCAGCTGCCTCCATCAGGAATGTTAATTCACAGAAAAAAGAGGTGCTTTTTTTATGCTTGCGATTTGTCGTTTCCATGCATGCACAAGGACAGCTTTTTAAGAAAAATGCCCCCAATTTTTCTTCTTAGGTCAAAAGAGGCTTGAGAGACAACATCAAGTGTAGATTACTGAAACATAACTGTTTAGTGGGTGATAGTACTCGTTGATTGTGGGCAGATCAGATAGAACAGAGAGATGATTTTATGTGTATAAATAGCCTAGCCAAGTTCCTAAATGTCATTTTGGGTCCTCAGAGGGAAGTTTCATACAACCTGGGTCTTATTTTGTAGGCCACAATTCCTATTAATAATAATATCATTGTTGTCAGCATGTTAATTGGTACGATCTGGGAATGTGGAGACAAGTTTAGAACAAAGCCACCGATTACTTATTTGGAAGAGAAAATGAAGGCAAATGTTCAAATGATTACCCAAACTGTTTATAGCATACGGGCCAACTTTTCTGGTTTAAGTTTGAACTTCTGTACTTGCCAGTGTTCCTGTGCCCTAAAGGATTAGTACTGACATAGCATTACACAAATTCTTTTTTCTATACCTATGAATGAAGTGGCTTAACATAGATAATGTGGCTAAGCTGTAGCCTCATTTACATTCAGTTTTTCTGATCATCTGATTACTTTGGTGACTACTGTGTTATCATAACAGATGGTAATAATGGCTGAAACTCGAAAAATAAGACCCAAGTTGTTAGAAACTGCAATTTTCCTTTCATATAATCACTATGGTAGACATGATGCTCTAACAAGGATAAGACTCTAGAGCCATGCTAGCAGCCCTGTGAGGCTGTAGTTAGGCACAGCTCGAGCTAAATGCTAACATCAGCAGGCTAACATGCTCACAGTGACAATCCTAGCATGCTGATGTTATCGCGTTTGCCATGCTCACCATCTTAGTTTAGCATGTTGTTATGCTAACATAAACAAAACGTACAGCTGAGGTCGATGGGAATGTCCAAAGTATCAGACAAATTGAAATTTTTAACTTAGGGGAACACCAAAGTCTGAGGGATTCATTCATGGGGAGTATGAATGTCTGTACAAAGATTCATGACAACCCTTCCTATAGTTAGCCATGCTGCTAATGTGGCTAAAAAGGCAAAACCTGTGGATCTGATGATGTTTTATTAGGTGGTAAAGTTGCCAGTCTTACGCAGTGTTCCTGCTGTGCCTGTGTTGTAATCATTCTTTCTTTCCCTCTACTGGCCTGGCCCTCCCTCCAGCCTTCCCCACCATGGTGGACAACCACGTCAGCCACAACTACATGGGGGCAATGGAGCCCAAGCCAGTGTACCCGCCACCCCAGGTCACCCCGTCCAGGTACTCACCAGTTCCCCGCCACATGCTGGGGGAGGAAGACTTCACAAGGTAGGCTACAGACCGGTTCCTCCTTGAAAGATTCTCCTCCTTTACATCACACTCAAACAGGCTCTTTGAGTGTAGATCTGAATGATCATAACACATACGGTAGATTGATTGTGGATATCAGCTAAAGGCCTTCTTGTGTTTTTGTAGTAGTACATGAAGCAACATTTCTGTGGCACTAAACTGTATAAGATTAACTCTTTGATTAACTCACTCTTTGTATTAGTTATTTTTAGCTTTGCATTGGTTTCTCTTTATTCCTTCCAACCTCCATTTTGTTGCTGTTTTATAGGTGTTGTCATGGTGTGGTTTACTTTAACGATACATGTAAATACAGCAATTTAAATCGACCTTATGAAGTGTTTCATGAGACAAAACACTGCTTTGTTTACAATTTTCAGCTCACCAGGGCCCTGGTGGTGCATACTGTATTGTAGCTTGACTGTGCGGTGGCTGTGTGCTGACCAAATACTTTGCAGAGAGGCCGCTTGTCATTTCTTGTACTTGTTATGACTGTGATTTAACCTTTGACCTCCTATCCAAGTACTGGATCAGAAGTAGCATTCATAGAGGCTTGATTGGAGTGTCCCACAAGGCCTTGAGTCATCTTAACCCACAGCTCTGGGGAGGAGGCTGTATTCCCCCCGTGTGTGTGTGTGTGTGTGTGTGTGTGTGTGTGTGTGTGTGTGTGTGTGTGTGTGTGTGTGTGTGTGTGTGTGTGTGTGTGTGTGTATGTGTGTGTGAGAGACACTGCATGCAGGCATTTATGCGTGTTACAGAGTGAATGTGTTACTGGATGAGTGTTCGTTATGTGGCCCAGTAATGTCCTTGTACAAGCTGTCTACATGACTTGTATGTGCATTTGTCGCATCTTTGTTGGTATGTATGTGTGCTTTATTTGTGTCCTACACTTGTCCCGTTCACTGTGATTCCTGTACCCCACAGCAGGGCTGAACCTATTTACAGTGTCATCCACAAACCTGGGGATAGCAAGGTGCCCCAGGCCCTCTACAGAGGCTTCTGTCCTTCCCCTGCTCCCTTGTGCCAAGGTCCACTCCCCTTCTCTGGCAGGTACTAACCTAGTCCATCACGCCTTGCTTAGCTAACCCTCCTCTGTATAGCTCAGCATCTGGATCTGGCATCAGACAAGAGCAGGGCCAGAGAGGGACGGAGGCCACCTGCCTCAGCAGTGGTATGTTGCGCCACATTTGTGCACAAATTACACAAGCAGAAGAAATAGACTGAGAGGAGAAAGATGGCAACTGACAGAAAAGAAAGATGAAAGGGAGGTAGAGGGAGATGGGGGGATACTTGTGTTGGTAGAGTTTCAAGCAGAGCTTTCTTTCATTGTTCTGTCTGTCTGTGTATGCATGTAAATGTTCCCCCACTTCTTGTCTTCTGAGCTGCTTTGTATGGTGTCGCTTTAAGTATTGCCACTCGTTATGTGTGTATGACATGCTCAGTATTTGACTCATATGAAGCTGCTACTTAATCTTTTCACGATTTCACATGAATTGTGCTGAAA
This sequence comes from Chaetodon trifasciatus, assembly GCA_037975065.1. Taxonomy (NCBI): domain Eukaryota; kingdom Metazoa; phylum Chordata; class Actinopteri; order Chaetodontiformes; family Chaetodontidae; genus Chaetodon; species Chaetodon trifasciatus. The sequence goes on from JBBMOE010000045.1 coordinate 3,491,350, forward strand.
ACCTAAATACTACAACAGCAAATTAACTGCAGAGCTGGAATGTTTTACAAGAAATTAGCTTATTATTTCTTACCCTTTGTGTACCTGTTTTGTTATTTGCTCTACTTTTCATATTTTTAAAGGTCTACCCCTGCAGTAATTATTTGTCCATCAATTTTCCACTGATCTGCTCACATCTCTGAATCTAAAACAATAGGTCCCTGTTTATCGCAGTTTAAAATGGAGTCGTACCTGCTCTTCACAAACACATCTCCACAGGAGTGCAGCCGAAAGGGCTTCATGCTCCCACAAGCTGCTCAATTCCATCTGTCAGGAGGCATCGATAAAACTAAGCCTGTATCTCGGGCCAAGCTACTTTCACTGGTGGTGACTGCTGAAGACAATAATATACATGATATTTATGGCAGTGTGTTTTTCTCACTGTTTGGCATCACCAAGTGTGCAAAAAGGCCTCCTGTTTGTTGATTTTGTTTCATGTATTTGTTTCGCTTAGTTATTACATTATATCCACAGTCTTGTCCGTTGTGCATCACCTCATGGATGAATGCCCTGATGTTTCTCTGTGTGTGAACCATTGCTTTTATGTAATGCACTTGTGTTGAACGTAGTAGATATTGTCTACAATGTATTCCATTCATTGCCAATATGTGTTTTCCTGTGAGTATGTGTGTGTGTGTGTGTGTGTGTGTGTGTGTGTGTGTGTGTGTGTGTGAGAGAGAGAGAAAAGAAGACAGATTCTAGCCTTGCCATTTGGCTGTGACTAAAGCCAGGTTGTGGTGTTAAAAAGAAAAGAAGGTACAGGAGGATGGGAGGGCTGACTGCAGCCACCCAACCAACACAAACATTCTGCTTTGCAGTGTTGGAATGTTTTGCCTGCTGCTTTATGTATGTAAATATAAACACCGAGCATTGCTGTTTCCATAAATGTAATGGGGAGTAAGAGTCTGATCTGGTTCGGGCCAGCAGACCAGTAGCAGCAGACAGTCCTGCAGCTGTCATGATTCATCTGCACGCTGGGAAAAGCAGGCCAGGCACTCAGGTCTGAGCCCTCTCGTCACCCATGCTGCCAGCACCAATCACGCACGCATACTGTCCACTGAGACCTTTGCTCATAATGTGCTGACACATGTGAGCACACACACAGACGCACACGCTGTGAGTGCAATGCACAGTTATGACACAGATGCATGTATACCTGTAGGTATACATCCCGCACACCAGACAACTCGTAAATCAGTGGTGCAAATGAGAGCGGCCTACATACTGAAACAGTGCGTGCACCTGTTTGCCCCTAGTGGGTTCGTGTGTGGTGTCTGCTGTACAATCAGAAAAGAGCGGCACCGTCTCTGAGGACATCATGGCCGACTTGACTCCCAATCTGAGCAGATGAGTGCCCAGCTCCATCAGACTGACAGGCAGATAGCAGACACCTCCATCCAGTCCCAGCAGCTTGCCCATTGGCTCCAACCGCAAGGGGTTATTTTAGATGGTTACTGTAGTAAGCACAGGCTTCTGCAGAAGTGGAGCAGGCTGGTTGTGAGGAGTGAGTCAGAGCTTGTTTCGGCCCTCTGCCCATCTGCACATCCCCCTCAGTGGTGTCATCACAGACAGATCCCCCAAGACCCCCTCCCTCCTTCTCCATCTGATATTACCCCCTTCTTCTAGAGATATGTAAGCACTGTCACTGTCTCTTGTCTCTGTTCACACTGGACCTGATAGGAGATGAAACATCTGTGTTTAAAGATGCATATTTGATGTAAACATATGTGTGTGCAGTGGTGACTTTGTGCACTAAACATCACTAAACAAGGAGCTGCCTTTCCTATCAGGGCTTTTAGTTAGGCTGCTTTGTTCAGCTGAAGCTTGTGTACAAAGAAGCCTGTGGACTGCAGCAGCAGGTGAGCTAATCAGTAACTTTATGTGTCTCACACACATGCACAAACACAAAACCTTTGACTGGTCAGCACAAGAATTCAGTCATCAGTGATGAGGGTCACTTTGGCCTTTGGTAGGCATTTTTAAAAGCCGCAAAGGCAAAGTGGAGTTTAAAATATAAGTAATCACAGCAGATTCAGCTGAGTACTCTTTGTAGGTGTTAATCATTCATCACTTTGATTTTATTCTTAGTCACAGAGAGAGGCATGAAATATCTTCAACTGACTATCACCTTAGCAGCGAATAATTTTTTTTCCCTATGTCATATTAGAAGAAAACGGCAGGCCATGAAGTAGAGGCAGCCACGGAAAATCTTTGGGTGAAATTTGAGCAGTGAAAAGGAAGACAGAGATAAAGCAGCATTTTAGTTTTATCAGTATTTGCCTCTATACATAAGCTGATGTGATCCATTCGGGGAAAGGGAGAGATAAAGTGCTATGAGAGGCAGCGTCTGTCTGTGGAAAATGGCGTCCATCTGCAGTGTCCACCATTAATCAGCCAAGCAGAGCCAATTACTGGGCTGAGTCCAGGGCAGCATGACCTGCTGAACCCCACAGCCCAGATATCCATTCACAGCTTTAGGATTGAGCTGCGGCCGCCTCAGCCAAAACACTGAAGCAGACAGGGAAAATATAGTGTGGGGGTTACTTTCAGAATTAGAGAAAAGAGGCGCAGGAGAAACGGTTGGGCAGAGAGAACGGGTTTTTTACCGCTCTACTATAACTGTTTACATTCCTGGCATGGATGAAAAGGCAAAGGGGGGAAGGGAGGGGAGGTCTTGTGATAGGGAGGGAGGACTTGATCTCTGCATTAACAACTGTAGGAATTCACTCCCATTTTCCATGAAAATGGCCAGGCGGTCCGCAGATCCTATAGACAAACAGTGCCTGCAGAAACACACACATGCACACTCCTTCTTTGGAGAGCAGCACCAACTGTAAGATAATCAAAAGACGCTGGCCCTATTGTGTTTGTCCAAATATTCCACAGTAGTCTGCGCATTATTTTCCAGAGAGGAAATCGAGCTTCCAGCATGCAGCCAGGTCACAGACTACGGGGGCGTCAAATCAAAGGGCTGAAAGTCGTGAAAGTCAGTTCATGAGCTCCGCAGTTTGTTTACACTCTTGACAAATTAGCGAAGAGCTTCTGGGAATCTGTCTGCCTAGTCTCCAGAGGGCCCGCCTGACAGACAGGAATGCTGGTGTGCTGTATTGAGGGGGGGGCTGTTTCCCAAAGCAGCATCAGAGCAGAGATGAGGGGACAGCATGGTGTGAAAGAGGATCAGACCTCCAGTTCGACATTGAATCCTGATGCTCCTGATGTAATGCAGCCCAGGTTTTTCCAGATGTGAGTGAGGGGCCAGTTTGGCCTCTTCTTGCAGAATTGAATGAGGATGGTGCACTTGGGAGCGTTAGGGTTAAGCGTTAAGTCTCGCCTTGCTGCCGATGATGGGGAGAAAGTGTTTGTGACAGCCCAAAGAGGAGCTGCTTCCCATCACGGCACACAGGGATGAGATAGGGAACGCCAAGCCCCGAGCATGGGAGCTTCTAAAATTATAGCCCCTCTCTCAGCGGAAGGCCAGACAGGAAGAGGGGTCGAGGAGTTAACGCTGAGCTGAGCGATGTGTCATAGCCACCATGTTCACGGTCAACATCTCATCTTCCATGTCGCTGGTGAAGAGTCTGCCTGCACGTACTGTAAGGAAATGCTCTTTGAGAAGCAAGCACCGGTTCCGGATCCTAAGGTAACCATGGAGATGTGTGTGCCTCATGGAGCTAGGATGAAAAGCTCAAGATGGAAAGCAAGGTTATTTTAAGCTTGACTTGTTTGAAGGCAAGTCAGTTGTTTCAGCAAATTTAAAGGCATTTTTTTTTATTTGAGTTTTTCATCTCTCTGATTCAAAAGATCTAAAAGGATGTGGAAAAAAGCAGGAACATAATGGAGTTTTAAGCTTTGTCAGTACAATCGTATTGAATCTGTGCCTGATTCTGCTTGGTAGACACACTGCTTTCTGCAGACCTGGACTAACTATGATGCTATTGATCTGTCTTATTTAGCGGTCTCACAAAAAAGCTCTGCATCTCAGTTCAGCTAATTTCAAATGAATACAGTTTAACAGTCTGGTTAAACTTCATGAAGTTTATCTGTGGGCACCATTTTAGTATTGAGGACTTTCCAATGCTCTTAATTTCCTTTAGTGGAGTAATCAACGCTTTTTCCAGGCCGCCATGGGTATGATTTTGAAAGTCTGGAATGCCGCCTCGGCTGCCATCGATGGGAAAATGGTCTTAACAGCAAGTAAGAGCGCAGCCATTAGGGACTGAGTAGGAATTGTTCCTGTAGACCGCAGGCTGAGTACTGCGAGAGGAGACCACTAATGGGAACCATGCAGTGTTTTCTGTTAAGAGAGGAAACTGTGTGTGCCTATGCGGACGTAAGTGCATGCATGTTTATGTGTGCATTTGTATATAAATTATGTGCACGTGTGTCTGTGTGTGTGAGGCAAATGTTGGGCTTTCTCGTGTGTGTGTGTGTGAGTGTGTGTGTGTGTGTGTGTGTGTGTGCGCACTCGTGTGAAGTGTGTTCTCAGAAGGCTTTTGCTGGACCATAGCAGCGGTTTGGCCTCTCTAGCATCTTAAAACTGAGGCAGTCTGAATAGCCTGCTGGAGGATGAGTCATAGTGGCTAAGGCTAAAGCAGAGCTTCAGCGGGTCTGTCGAGCAGGAGGTGGCTCATTGTGTCTGCGTTTATTAATACGAGGGAGTGTTTAAATGTGTACACATACATGTCTATGAGATTGCCATGCAAAGCAGAACGTTCTATAGAGAGTAGATATAACGCATTAGGATCCAGTCGTGTTGCTGCTTGTTTTCCATTGTCTCTCTTGCAGAACTGAATGATCTTTATTAGCATTATTACATCGTTATTACACAGTTAATCATTGTGTTCTAATGGTGAGTGGTCCTGTGGACTAATCATTTAAATGTTCTATTTAAATCTCTCACTTTAAAATATCTACAAAAAGATCTGCAGGTTCTCTGCTTGCAGCTGCCTAAACTGAATGCATTTGATATTTTGGGCTCATACACAATGTAAGCCAACAGAAGATGGCTGTTGTGTGAAACAGACAACCTCATGCTCTTGCTGTTTCAGTTTTGGTATTATGTCTCTCTCTGCCCACCTCCTCTACGCTCTCTGTCCTGCCCTTCACCCTGACGCTGTCACTCTGTTTGGCAGGGAGCCAAGGAAGGTGTTGCTGCACAAGGGCTCCACAGGCCTGGGCTTCAACATCGTCGGCGGGGAGGATGGAGAAGGCATCTTCGTCTCCTTCATCCTTGCAGGAGGGCCGGCTGACCTAAGCGGCGAGCTGAGGAGGGGCGACAGGATCCTCTCGGTCAGTATCTCATCCTCAGGCTCTCCGTTTGCCGTCCGTTTCGACAACTGTAACACGTTTGAGGCAGTTGTCAGAGATTTTCAGCCAACTCCTGTTGTCAGAATAATGATGACAGAATTAAGGTGGTCTAGTGTTTAGAAAGTCCGTGAACATCTGCCCCGCTGAAATGTCCTTGAGCAAGACATTAAATCCGTAACAACTCCAGGAAGGGAGCTTAGCTGTGCTATGCCAGACAACGGAATTTTGTGAATGAGTAAAGCATCCAATAAATTACATATCTAAACCCCTTGAATAGTGTTTCATAATTCTTAACCTTTTCAGAACCCAGTGTTGCTCTAGATCTGCGTGTAGTTTGAAAATACATCACCACACATAATATGAAAAGATGAGGTACTCAACCTAAGGATGAATAAATGTCTTTACTGCAACATAACTGTGAAACAGTACATTTTTAAAGAATGTTATTTAGAACCAGCGGTCTCGTCTTTCAGTCATATGAAAAGTCATATGATTTTCATACATCCTCATCTGTTCTTATTTAGTGTTAGGCCTTTACATGATAAGGGCAGATCTACATTATTTCTACAGGCTGAACTGAAATCATTCAGTTTGACTTGTTTCCTCCACAGATCTCCATTGACAAGGGGAACAGCTTTAGAATCTAATCTGGATTTTCATAATAATGGATGTTTTGTCCACCTGATTCATTGCAGGTGAATGGTGTGAATCTAAGGAATGCCACACATGAACAGGCGGCTGCAGCACTGAAGAGAGCTGGACAGACTGTCACCATCATAGCTCAGTACAGGCCTGAAGGTGAGGCCATACTGTCTCATATCACACATTAATACTTCATGATATTGTGGCGCATTGTGTCTTGAACTCACAGTTTTGTTGGTCCGTATTGAAAAGAGTTATCATGAAACTGACTGTTGACTGGCTATTCTGGTGCAGCCTCTACTTACTATATATGCATGATGAATATTTGTTTATGGTAAGTTTCTGGTCACCAAATTAGCTAATAATGCCAGACCCATCTTGGTTGTCATTGTACTTTAGTGGTGCAAATTCCTTATCAGAGTTACAATTAATCACACTCCAGAGGAGTATGGTGAATATGAAGGCACTACTAGCAGCTGTTAGCTTATCTTAACACACATATGGGAAACAGTTAGCATGGTTCTGTCCAAAGGCAGCAAAATCTGCCCTCAGGCACTTCTGGAGCTCATGAATTAACATGTATATTAGCCTTTGGAGTCTCGGCTGGTTGCCTGGCAACCTCATGGGCTGACAAGACCCCAGGAAGTAGTCTGGCACATAACCTCCTGAAAATAATAATAATTTAAAAAATGTTGGTTTAAACACATCATGTTTTGTAGGAATTGGCAATCCTACAAGACACTGCGTGTTAGCATTCGAGGTTCTAGTAGGGAGATTAAGCCAAGCTAGCTGTTTACTGTTTGTGCTAAGCTAAGCTAACTGGCTGCTGACAGTAGTGGTATCAAGCTTCTCATCTGACTCTCTGCAAGAAAGCAAACAATATTCGAGACAGGTTACTTGTTCTCTATCCAGCTATCTTTATCAACCAGTGAACATATAAGCAGTGTCAAGTTGTATTGTGGAAAATGTTGAATCTGGTGATTTTGGCCCTAATTGGTTCCTGCTGGTCAATAACGGTCGTGACATCTTTGCTGCTCTGGCCATGAGTCAGGCCATGTTGTTAACCTCCGCCGAATTTAAGACGGCGCTGTGGAATAAGTCACTGTAATACCAATTCAACGTTGCAGCCAAAAGTCGGTCTACCTGGTGGAAGCGTTACAAACTGCGGCTGTAAATGAGGGCAGCGCTCCTGAACGGCCAGCGTGAAGAACTATTCAGGTTCAGGGGCGGCTCTTGTGTTAGCATGCTGAAGCTTTGAGCCAACTGCAAGGCGGGCAAACCAACCGCTGTTGTCCTTCCCTGTTTCAACTCGAGCCCGTGTGAGCAGCCGCTGTTCACGGGCTAAAAGCAGGACAGCGATGGAAAGAGGAGACTAAGCGGCGACTGCGGACCTCTTCTTCCATTACGACGCCAGAGGAAAGTTTGAAAGGCTTGAAACTGAAGGTGGAAAACGAGAAAAAAAACTTCCAGCTTTTATCTGTCTACCAGCCTGAGCGAATGGGGGATGGGCTCGAATACAACAGCAGCAGAGCAGAAGCCGCATGAACTCCCTAATGGCTGGATGAAGACACTAACGTTACCGGCTGCGACAGCGAAGTAATAACCACAGTTTCATTTAATCTGAGGTGAGACGGGGAAGGAAGATCGTGGAAAGTACTGACACACTGAAACAGGAACAAACTGCGTGAGTCTTCACTTTGTAGAACAGGTTTATCTTGACTGCTACTGTACCGAGGTAGTTTGTTGCTCTTCCGAGCGTCAACCTGTAGTTTCACTCCGTAGCGGTTATATGTGGAAAACCTGTAACGCTGCCCTTTGTGTCTGAAAGAAAAGCGAGGATTCACCTTCTCCAAGTGGCAGCTTTAAAGTTGAAAATGGCTAATAAGCCTTGAAATTAATGAAAAGTTACAATGGCAGACATGTGATAGCCTCACCCCTGCTGTAGTGAATACAAGCACTTTCCTCTGGGCCTATACCTGAAGCTGCTTTTGGTTAGCCTTCTGACTTGTTCGGGCTAATACGTACACTTGCAGCAGGATGAAGTCACTTTAAACTACTTATTTACTGTTTTTATTCAATCGAAACCCTTAGGTGTGTACGCAGAGGTGTGGTCAAACAGGTGTGTGTCAGCTTGGTGGCGGTGGTTTGACCTCACCTGTGAACTCACCTCTTTACATTATCATGACGTCCGCATGCAACTGCCTCTCCAGACTTTGGACATACAACCCTCAGACCACAAGTCCGTTTTCATGCTGACCTGAGCAGAATGTCTTTGCTGGCTAGCCTGTAAGTTATTTTCAAATTTAAACAGTTTATTCCGCATAAGGGCACCACTCTTTCCCTGTGACAGCACATTGTGCACTGGCTGCTTTGGCGTTTGCGTTTTTCGCAGTGTTTTTTCATGTGTACTTGAGCATGCTGCAGTAATGCTAGAACAACAATGGAAAGGATATTGTGAGCTTTAGATCCAGGCTGAGTTCTCAGGTTGGACTATGACAGGAATGTGAAGGGGCATAGGTTGGAGCATGCTCTCACTCCATAGTCCTTTGTCATTCAATAAAACAGAGTCTTAACTGTCCAAAAACTCTCCAAGGTCACTGAAATCGAAGTGGAATGGGATCAGTGAATTGGAAAAATGAAGCTAAGCAGACGAAAGACACAGGCTGAGATCAAAACTGACAATATGTTTTCCCTCAGCTACTAAACATTGATTATAAAGCTTAATTCTTGCCCATGTGAGTAGATATTGTCTTGCATGCCAGACCAATCAGGCAGCATCTTGAGTGACGATGTGGTTGGTTGAAGGGAACCTTTGTTTTCCATACCAGGCCACGCTTTCAGCTCTGTGCTCCCTTTGTAACCAGCAAAGGACAGTTATCTGTTTGTGCACAATGCTTAACTACTCTAAACACACAAGTCAAGTGCTGGCAAATGATTGACTTCCTGCATCCCCTCTGGTGACCTGAGATCTGTCGCCAGTAATTCTGCTGGCATCCTAAAGCGGTGTGCGACATGTCGTTGGTTCGGAGCAGGAGGAACCCCCACTGAGCCGTACAAGGACAGTCAGTCATGGGCAGGAAGTGGAGGACGAATGCTAGCTCATGCAGGGCAAACTGCCTGGAGAGTATTCTCAGGGGCAGAGGCTGGGACCCGAGCGACCACAGATCTCTGATGGAAGGCCAGCTCTGAAAACTACAAGAAGCCACAACAGAGCACACAGGCAGCAGCAGGAGCCCCCCCCCCCCCCCCCCCACACACACACACACACACACACACACACACACACTGAGTGGCTTACTGGAGCATCACCAAGTCTTAAACTCACATTCAGCTCGAAGGAATGGAAGTGAGGGGTGTATATCCACATGCTGCCCACTATCAAGCAGTGTAATTACACGAAAATCTTTGCATGTAGGAAATGGGAGGAGGGCCTTGGAGGAAATGTTAAACTCTGTGCGCCCTCACCAAACTCGCAGCAGTGTGCATTACAGTAGTTTATAGAAACAGCTAAGCCAGGGTCTACATGTGCCTCCTGCTGTATATTGTTGGGCAGGGGGTGTGTGCCCTCACTGGCTCGGCTCTCCCAGAGAACATAACACACTCTCACATTACAAGTACATGCCTGCTGTGTTGCATAACTGGATCAAAAGAGAAGCGACCGTCCCCCAAAATAAAAAAGCTGTACGACTAATGAGGGCACGCAGTGGGAGTGAGATACAGAATAGTCCCAGTTTCTATTAGCTGTCTTTTCTTCCCGTGGGTCACTCCTAAAAATATAGGCTAGCTCTTGTGCATTAAGCGCTTTAAGGGACAGAGTTTTAACGTTAATAAGTGTGGACTCCCAGCATTTCAAGGATGATTGATGTGTGATTGACCACTGTACAGAGGTGGACTGGTCAAGAATATATTAATCAACATCGCACATATGACTCATCCTTAACCAGGTAGATGTTCTTAAATAAAGCCACTTCCTGTAAGTGTCATCAGATAATTGGGGTAGCCTTATATAAGCATTTGCTTTTCTAGGCTACGTTGATACAAGATTAAGTTAAGACTTATACGACTCAAGTTATTTACAGGTGTTTAATTACTGAGTCAAATAGCCAGTTTACTTGGGCTCTTCTGCAACTTTAAATCTCAATGAGTTTAAAATTGTGCAAGGTTTAATGTTTTAGTTTTTTTTACTAGATGGCTGACAGTAGTGAGATGAAAGGAAATGAAGGGATAAGGAGATAGAGATTGACACGCAGCAAAGGTCTCAGGCTGGATGCAAAAGACCAGGGTCAATGTGCTTCATGGTCCGTACCTTAACCCCTAGACCACGAGGATAGCCTGTGTTTGGACTTTAATCATGATTAGATTCCTGATCATTGATGTGATCAGCAGTCAGTTAATGAAATCATTTAAATCCCTTGTCTGAGGACAAAATGCTGCGGTTCTGATTTCCTCACAATAGTGTGTTTTCATTGCTGTTGCTCCATGTGCTCGATTTTTGAGGTGTGGCAAAGAGACGTCATTCATCAAGACCATTGTGCGTTCTTTTTGTATGTTCAGAGTATCCTTCCTCTTCTGTGTAACAGGTGTGTACTTCCTTCACGGTTTTAGGTTACCTGACTGTGAAATTACTGGAAACTGAAAGCACTTCATGGTAAAGGAAGTGAGTGCAGATTGATTAGTGTTGTTTTTTGAGAGACTGATTAATGGGGTGTTTTCTTACTTCCACAGAAATTGTGATTACGCATGCATCATTTGTCTGGTCTCTGACGTCATCTTTGTAAACAAGGCGCGGCAGCAGTTTATGCTTTGGTTTATGATTCTGACCCGGACGCCACACAGAAGCTTAAAGCGGGTTGCAGTTCAGGTCCTCTTCCTCTTCCTCTTGAATGTTTTTGTAGTAGTTGCATGAATCTTGTGGACGATCAGAATGTGAACAAGCAAAGCGTGCAGCACCTGGGTTGCTTTTCGTACAGTCTCACCTGCACAGCTCTCAGCCAGCTCTTCAGGTTGGTGGTATTGTGAAGCAGGGCTTTAAAACCGCTCTCTCTGTTTAGCTACTCTTTGTCGTGACCCTCAGCCCCTCCTCTCCTAAGCTGCCATTCTCCTGTGTCTCTTGTGCATGAGAGCCAAGTGGACTAGTCTGAATGGCTGTTGCCGAATGTGCTGTCCCTGCTTCAGGAGTGCTAGGACGTTGCTCTTGGTTACAGCCAGTCAGGCGGTGTCTGGTTACCTCACCTTGCAGCGTCACTCTGTTGTATTGTTAACTCTTTGAGCAGAGACCAGGGTGGAGAGCTGGCACCAGGCCTGGGGCAGGTTCTGTGTTTGCTTTGAATCCCCTTTAGATTTCGGCAGGGGGTTAGAGTTCAGCAACCCGAAGCTTGTTTTTGCACCTGCCCAGAGTTTTCCCCGGGAGCTTGGACTAACTTCAGCGAAATCGTCTTTGTAGGCATGGGTGTTTGTTTTTCAAGGCTACTTGGAGGCTTGTTTGACAGAATCTGGACTTTGATCTCTTGCCGTTCACATTACATGAAGTGTTGCCAGCGATGGATGATTAAACTGTAAGGTAGGAGTCAAGCCCTAAAGGCATGGCAGTAAAAGAGATGTGGACGATATTTTCTCGCACTCATCATTTTATAGGCTAATTATTATCAAGACAGAGAGATGTTGTCATTAGAAGAATAAAGGGCATTATCACTAACTGCAGTTACTTTCCTTCATCAGCTGTATATAGTAAGTATAAAATTATCAAAACATTAAGATAGATGACAAAATTGATTGCTCACAGTGCTGCTTTTTTGTGGTCCCAGCACCTTTGTGTGATCACATGAGCGACCTCGCCTTCGTGTTTTTCTAGCTGCATCTGCTGGTCTGTTTATCTCTCTGTGTGCTGTGTGGTGCGGCGGCCTAGCCTGTTCCAGCAGCCCAGGCGCAGAGCACGCTGTGCACGGCAGGCTAATGAGAGCATTCTTAATGAGGAGGTCCAGGTGGATTCATAGATCATCCCTGGGCTCCTGAGCAGCGACTGGATTTACACACCTATGACAAATGGTCATGCATTGGAAATTGTTGGAGGCCTTCCCTTTTTTTAACCACACTAAATAGCCCATGTTGAACTTAATTAATCTGTATAATTAATTACCTGACATGAGACATTACTGGATGTGTAAGGCAGATCTGTGATAAACCATCTGTTCCTGGGGTCATTAATCAGCCTAAGGATTCGCAGAACCTTTCCTCTATTCACTCACTGCAGCGCTAACTGAGACACAGAGATCTCAGTGAAATCAGAGAGTAGGGTCCAGCTCTCTTTTGGCCTCTTTATTCGACATGTTCAATACCACCTTCACCTTGGGTGTATCAGCTTTAAAGCCCAAAGGGGTAGCAGTGTGTGCCCGAGGGCCTATTTTTGGGATGTTGTTGACACAGTTTGTTTGTTTCTTCTGACGCAGAGTACAGTCGCTTTGAGTCCAAGATCCACGACCTGAGGGAGCAGATGATGAACAGCAGCATGAGCTCGGGATCAGGTTCCCTGCGCACCAGTGAGAAACGCTCCCTCTACGTCAGGTAAAGCTTGTGCACACACACACACACGGCCATGCTTGCACTCGCAACATCAAATGCTAAGATCTGTTGTCAAAATAGCCACTCTTGCATAATACAGTAAACCTCTACCTGCCCTTGGGGGAGAATAAAGCCTGTAAACACGTGTTGTCAGAAGCAGCCACACTGTCAGAGTGCAGCAGCATGACATATATCCCATAGATCACATGATAAAGCCAAGTACTTCGCACTGAGCTATCGGTATGGTCGCATTTAATTTAGAGCACTGAGTTTATACTATTCCTAGCCATCAAAGAGCTGATGGACAGGCACTCCCCGTTGTTGTTTTGATGCCACGCATGACATTGACTCTGCTTTGTGTAACGTAGACTGACAGTGGGGCTTGTTGATGTGACCTGTGTTATGACACTTTGGGCCAGTTGCCAAACTGGATGGAGGCTCATTTAGGAATTAAAACAGGTGGCATCCTTCTGCTCACACAAATGCAGCGAGCCACAATGGACTCACAGGGGTCAAGGTGAAAGGACTGTGTGATGTAACTCCATCGTCCAAGTGCTTTGCCATATTTCTATGGAAGCACTAATGCGCCTCACTTAACCTAAGCCTAATAGCTACATTACTAGATTGATTTAGCTTAAGTTCAACAGCAATGGACCTTCCTCGGATATATCAAAAGCATATAGCTGTTGTCTCATTGGACGCCTGCTATAGAAAGACGAGTAATAATTAGTCTGAGTCATGCCTCTTTACAGACCAGCTCCTATGAGGCATGTACAGCCTAGCCTGCTCCTGTGCGGTGACTAAGCCCACAGTTATGTTGGAAAAGCTGTCTAGTTAGCCGGCTGATGCAGGAGCCGCCATGTCCTCCCAGCCCAGCCTCAGGAATGTGGAGGCGTTAAGCCTGTAAGGTGTTCTCAAAAAGAAAAAAAAATGGTGTCACATGTGCTCACACACTCTCTAAGTACAGTGTGTTAAGGTGCTATAGAATGATTACGGCATGGAATTTGTGTTAAAAGTACACTTGTTTCCCTGTAGAGCTCCGCTGTCAGATAAGCTTCCACCATATTGCATCAGGACAGTTTCAGCGCTGCTGTTTACTTATTGCCAGGTGCAGTTTCTTTAACCTGGAGGAGGAACTGTATTTTGGCTCCAACGTGTCTGACCACTGGCCCACGGCGTACAGTCTGCAGATATAGGCTTGTAGGTCAAGCTTAGTTTAAACCTGTAAAGCTGGTCCGAATACCTTCAGCAATGGCTGTGGGTTTACCTGTCTGACCGGATAGTGACGCACTCAGACAGACGATAAACAGTATTTGTTTGTGGTGGAAAGTATGTGGCAACAATAGTTTGAAATGTCAAGTGGAAACATGAATGGCCTGCTTTAATATACAGGCTGTTGGAAAGAATATACTGCATGACATTAATTTCCACCTGATGTTTGTGTGGTTACGTGGACGCTTGCCATTTCAGTGCAACTCGAGAATGCTTTGAGTGACTCACCAGATTTTGCATTGTTATCTTAATGCCCACATATTACTGCACATGCAGACAATGTGAAGTATTAGGGGAAAGTAACACAGACCAAAAATTGTAATGCAGGAAATCCAAAGTGCAGATGCTGAGTAATTTGATCTTGGCGCGCGTGGAATCTCTGCACACACATTCGGTAGAAAAGGAAGTAAGGAGTAAGTAAAGCTTTTGTTGTTCTTCAGAGCTTTGTTTGACTACGATCGAACGAGGGACAGCTGCCTGCCCAGCCAAGGCCTGAGCTTCTCTTATGGCGATATCCTCCATGTCATAAATGCTTCTGATGACGAGTGGTGGCAGGCGAGGCTGGTCACGCCACATGGAGAGAGCGAGCAGATTGGGGTCATTCCGAGCAAGAAAAGGTACGCTTACCCCTCATTTGAGGTGCACTTGAGTCAGACAAAGCTAATGTGACTACTACCATTCATGCCCAGCCTAAACTTATTTCCCCCTCCTCCCCCCAGAGTGGAGAAGAAGGAGCGGGCCAGGTTAAAAACAGTCAAGTTCCACGCCAGGACAGGCATGATTGAGTCTAACAGGGTAAGTGTAGAGGGCCAGCTGCTCCCTGCCCTGGTGCCAGAGAGGCTGTCTTCAGAACTGCTGCTGGGCTCCCAGGGAGATGGCCTACTTCCCCCTGAGTGTGGGAAAGAGACCAGCACCTGCTCACTGAAGCGAGCACAAAAAGCGCTCACATTACTGTATAGATTACACAGAAGCTCTGTGGAGATGAGAGGGCTCTGTAACCTCCACAGCTCAGTGATATTAAGAAATGTGCATTTGAGGAAAAAAGAAAATGTGTGCACGTTTGTCACAGGCTGATCTGTCAGATTTGGTTTGCAGACGTATAAATCAGCTGTAATGTTGTGACTGTATCATCTACAATGCAAGCAGATTCAGTTTAATGACAATGGTACATGTTGGTAAACAGAAGCCTGTTTCCTTCACATTGATGTGCCATTCATTTTCACCCATTACCTGCTTCTCATTTTCATGATTTGACGTGCATCGTTTGTTTACATTTCATTTGTTTTTTTGCATGGATGTCGAGTACCCTCATTGAAACCCATTCTATTTGTTTTTGTTTTCACCCTCCCATTGCCCCGCCCCTCCCCCCCTTCCCCCCCTCTCACCCACACATTGACTAGCAGCCAGTCAAAGTAAAGCGCAAAAAAAGCTTCAACCTCTCACGCAAGTTCCCGTTTTACAAGAGCAAGGAGAATATTGTGCAGGAGTTGGTGGAGTCTGAACGTGAGTATCAGCTGTGTGATCGAGGGAGGGGGGGTGTTGTTTTTTCTCGTCTTTTCCCCCTTCATGCTTCAGTTCTGTCTCTCCACTTTCATCTTTATGCTCACCTCCAGGGATGGTTTGTGTGATGGCACCACTCTCATCCCTTTCTTGCCGTCCCAGAGAGATGCCCCACATGCAGAGCCGGCATCAGGCTGGAGATGTGGGGCTCTCTCTGGTGTGTCTGTGCATCTGTCTATGGGCTCCAGAGGAGTGTCCAGCTGTGTGTGCTGCCAGCTGTGTGTTCTGCCAGCTGTGAGTGCGTGCGTGCATATGTGTGTGTGCATGAGCGTGTGTGCGCGAGATCTTGGCTGCATTAACACACAGGCCGTCTAACACTGTGATGCTACTCCTTGTTAAAGTCCTGATCAATTCTCCAGTCAGTCACTGACCCCCACAACAAGAAGAATCTCATTAACTGGACTGAAGCTTTAACACTTAACAGGTCAAAATCCCATTTTAATGGGATTGGGCTTGTGTAATTGAAAGGCCGTGGCTTACTATGAACAAAGTGGGGCTCAGGCTTAATGAGTACAGCACAGCGCCATGTGTCAGTGGGCCTGGCGAGCACCACACAGCACTCCTCTCCCTCTCTGCCCCAACTCTCACTAACCTCTTCTTCTTCCTGTCTGCTCTCTTCTCTTGGTTTCTGCTCTCACCTGTCGGGACACCTAGGACTTCCCAGGGTTAAGCGATGACTTTTATGGATCAAAGAGTTTGAGTAAGTGTGTGGTTGCACTGTGTCAAGCAGCTGTCCCCTGAGCTCAGAGAAAAATGCTTTGTCACTGCAGACCCAGCTGGGGCTAAACCACACACATTTAGAGACATATACACACACATACACTCAGACCTATGTGCGTGCTCACACAATACACACACACACACACCTACTCATAGATTCACAGTACATATAAAATATGCGTTCCCAAGGGAGGGTGAGTAAGCGTTACACTTATTCTGAATGTCTCATGGGGTCTTTACAATAAATGTTTAGCAGAGTTTTGTCAGATAAGGTCACACAGAGCTGGAATATATCTGTCACCAGAGCAGGCCTGGTTGGAAACACTTTTTCCCTCCAGTTCCCCTGAGTCAGCCAGCTCCCGCCTCCCTCCCGTCGACGGCGTAACGCCTGTATGTTTTCTTTGTCTTTCCCCTGATATGAGATCCACTGCCACAGGCGCAGATCTGGCAATAGGAAACATTGGCGAGGGGATTGCGGGTCATTTGGGATATTGTCACAGGAAACACTTAATTTCCTATTGCTTGAACCTAAAACCACTTCCCTAATATTGTGAGAGCATGGCTGTTGCACCAGACGAGACTTCTGCTTTCTTTATCCCCCTTTTCTTTAATGGCTTAGAGGTTGAGAAACAGACAGCTCTTTTTTCCTGACTGTTGAGGCAGGTGAAAATCATCTTCACCCACCAGAATTTATTAGATTTGAATGCAACTGTGGCTTTACTGTTTGTGGAATGATCTGCAGCTCGCTCTCTTGTGCTTTTGCAGAATGCCTGACATCCAACACGAGTGACAGTGAAAGCAGTTCGAGTGAGTCACCTTAATTTCTCGCGGTCTTTCTGGTTTGTTTTACACTGCCCACATAGATGAATAACATGGTAGATGGTACATTAACTTGTGAAATGACTTCTGTAAATTAATATTCCTCTTGGTGTTTTACAGCCAGTATGATTTCAGGGTATTTGTTTAGATGAGATGTAAAATATCTGTTGATGGTTTTGCTTTGTGTTACTGCAGAGGGACAGGAGGACACAATTCTCTCCTACGAGCCAGTCATTCGACAGGAAAGTGAGTGAATCACATCTCCACAAAGAAAGCCATAAAAAGCATAAGTCAGTCTGTGGATTGTATATTTCTACATGTGTCCTCACCCGCTGTCTTCGTCTCCAATGCAGTCCACTACACAAGGCCTGTGATCATATTGGGTCCAATGAAGGACAGAGTAAACGATGACCTCATCTCTGAGTTTCCCCACAAGTTTGGCTCCTGCGTACCCCGTGAGTTCATAGCAACGAGCCCATCCAGACAGTACACCAAACATAGCAGCAGCGACAAAAATAAACTTGTTCCATTCCCCCACTGCAGACACGACTCGTCCAAGGCGAGAGAATGAGATGGACGGCCAGGACTACCACTTTGTGGGCTCGCGAGAGCAAATGGAGAAAGACATTCAGGATAATAAATTCATCGAGGCCGGCCAGTTCAACGAGAACCTCTATGGGACGAGCATCTTGTCTGTCAGAACTGTGGCTGAGAGGGTAGGCACGACTTTTAACTTCAACACAGCACAAGAATTAAAAAATGATACTCGATACAAGAGCCCAAAAAAGAAAAAAAAAAAGTCCCGACACTCAAAAAGGATATTTATTTATTTAACACTGTGCTGGTCCAGAAGACGTCACTGAACACACATCAGCCTGTTTGTAATAATGCTAATAACAGTGATTGAGGATCAGCTGATTTTTCTTCCCTGCTGTTGTATCTGTACAGCCCTGGGGTTGAAAATCTGATTGCAGATCTGTTTCTGCGCCGGCAATAGTTTCAAGGGAATTTCTTCAAATTTGACACAACCGTTGACTTGGACTCAAGGATGAGCTGATTATTTTTTGGCGGTCAAAAGGTTAAAAGGTCACTGTGACCACAACACATTTTTTGGCCATAACTCAGGAATTCATGCGCTCATTATGACAAAATTTCACACAAATGTCCCACAGAATGAAATGATGATGTGATGACACTTTCTATCCAAAAGGTCAAAGGTCAGCTTCACTGTGACAGCATAATGTTTCACAGAAACACTTCTCTGGCCCTTTTTCAACACCACTCAGGAACAGACGGGCAGATTGTGACCATGCTTCACATTTGTTCAGATCCTGAATCATGACACTAATATGAGCATCTGTGTTGATTGTATTGATCTTCTGTGCTGTCAGGGAGGAGATGTGTGTGAAACATCCATGTTTTACAATTGGTAGCTTCTCTGATACGTTTGATGTCTTAAGTAGAGGCATTGTTATGTCGCCTGCTTGCCTCGTAACAGGAAACGCAGTCCAGCCGTCATGAATATGTGGTCCTCTTGTGTGAAAGAAATTAAAGCATTGATTGTGTTTTTAACCAGACGCATCTCTTCCTGCCAACAGGGGAAACACTGCATTCTGGATGTTTCTGGGAATGCCATAAAACGACTGCAGCAAGCACAACTTTATCCGATTGCCATCTTTATTAAACCAAAATCCATTGAAGCCCTAATGTAAGTCTGTTTTACACACTGTAGGTAAGATAGTGAGGATGAGCGAATCCGTGACACTAACCTTTACTACTCGTGTTTTTCAGGGAAATGAATAAGAGGCAGACGTACGAGCAGGCCAATAAAGTCTTTGACAAGGCGGTTAAGCTGGAGCAAGACTTTGGAGAGTATTTCACAGGTTGGTCTCGCTGTCCTTTTGCTTTGAGTTGCTGATAAATATTTGTTTCCATTTGAGCTGTAGCAAATCTTTTTTTTTTAAATTCTAGATTCATCTGTGAATCATTTTTGATGTTATGCTAATATATTGTGGGAAAATGATCCTAAAGCCCAAAGCGATGTCCTCAGGTTGCTTGTTTTGTCTAACAGTCCAAACTCAAAGATCCTCAGTACCAAAGACGCAAAGCCTCCCGGCAGAGACGCTGGAACCAGACGTTTAGCACTTTAGCACCAGTTATTTGATTATGAAAGTATTTGCAGATTAATCATCTGTTGACAAAGTCGATCTATTGTTTCAACTCAGTAAATATATCTGCCTCTGTGTTCGTGTTTCCAGCTATTGTACAGGGCGACTCACTAGAGGAGATCTACAACAAAATCAAGCTAATCATCGAGGAGCAGTCTGGTCCCTACATCTGGATCCCCTCTTCTGAGAAGCTCTGAGCTCCCTGCCGTCCCCTCTGCATCGGTGCAGAGCTCCCCTCCTGCCTCCCAGAGACCCCACCCGAGCCCACATAGCCCCGCTCCTCACCTCCTTTTTGCAGATATGTTTCATATCAAGTTTTAGTGTCATCATTATGTTACTCTCTAAATGAAAAAGAAGTCTTATCACCATTACTGTGACTGTGCACACCCCTGCATGAGTTTCTCAACAAATCCATTCAAGACTGGAAATGCCATTCCAAAGGAATTTGTCAAATGAAAACAAAAGGGAAAAGGAATAAATCCTTTTGTGAACTGGGACTGACTGAAGATCAGAATGTTTTACAGAGATCTGGAGAGAGGAGTCGGGATTCAAAAAGAAGTTGCAGGGAAACAGACAAATAATACCAAGTTGGAACACTTTGTAAATGTTCATCAAATCACATTTAAAAAGACACGCAAGATGAGAAGCGAAGACCAATTAAGGTTTTTTTCTTTTTTTTTCTAAAAAGACTGGATAAAATTGAGCCCTGCTGATGGTACTGTTCAAGGAGTCATCTCTCTTGTTTATAATGACTGAGGAAATGAGTGGAGCCTACAAACTGGTGATCTATTTATCACAAACCAGCTTGCTGTTTGGTCGTCTGCCAGTTGTCTGTGCTGCAGCTGATAAAGACATCTCGGGAGGCAGATCAAGAGGAAGAAACGAGTTGTGAATCTCTACATTTATATTATGAAATCACAAGATAAATGATAAAATCCCACTGAGATTTTACTACATATTAAAAGCTACACATTTTACACTTCACTAGAATTGTCAATTTGGAGGGCTGTTAGATTTCATTTTAGTTTTTTTTTTTTCTTTCTTTCTTTCTTTGTGGGATTTCTTGCTTGTGGTTTTTAGCTGCTCTGTGTAAAGGATGGGGGTAGAGAAGTGTAACTGGGCTCTCTGCAAAACACCAAACTGCCTTACATCAAATACAAATTCTGTTTTGTGACTACCTGTTGTCTGTTAGGGAGGCTGCACGCAATTGACGAGGAAAAGAGAGGAAACATTCTCATCTTTTCTTACTTTTTTGTGTCCTCCAACTGCCAGGGGGCCTGACTTGAGTGCAATAGATAAAACAAAGTCTCACCTCTGTGGGCGCCTTTTCTCCCCTGTATTTCAACCTTCCTTCCTGTGTAATTAAAGAAAAATTTGGCCATTGGATTCCAATTTGGACAGCCAGAGCCTCCTAACTCATGTTGAGCAGCAGACCACCCTATTACACTCTCTGCCTTCCAAGAGGATTCTCTTCTGATTGAATGGTCACATGGTACTGTCCTATCTGCCGCCATGATGGTGGCCTTAAAACGGGTAGAACAAGACAATAATTGTATTGGATGTCCTAACAATTAAAGAGTCAATATAACCTGTTTTGGATTGTCCCCCTGTCCCCCTACCAAAAATAACACTAAAGTTGGGTTTGATTAAACCTATATGCTCTGTGTATCTATAAACGTATGAATTCTTAATGAGTCTGCTGTTGGCAGGTTCTGAACCACTGTGTTGAGCTCTTCGTGTGTCTGGGGTGAGCTAGACCAGCTCAGGAATCTTCACGTACAGATACCATTTCCCCTGCGACCGAGCGGCCATGTTTGGGCGACGACACAGATTTCATAGCTGTCAAATGTGAACGAACAAGTACTCGTAGTACTGTCGCTTAGTTAAAGGCGATTTTACCTAAACTGTGTAATCAGGCTGTATTATGTGTCTTCTCTTTTTCGTGAGGCGGGGAGTTTGTTCAAGGCCATCAGTGTGGCAACCTTTTGAGTTGGCTGTGTGGCACCACCGGGATTGAAATGACCTGCTCCATCCTCCCATGCAGATCTTGGCACTGTACGTTAACGTGTGCATGTTGAGAGAGCACGTCTGAAGAAGGAGCACTGAGGCCGCTGACGGTGAACGTTCTCACTTTCCTCTTCTGCTTTTTGATGAGTGCAAAGGGATTTTTTTTTCTCCTCAGAGAGCCAGACCCAACAGGAAGTGGTAACCTAGACCTCTGGGTCCTCTGCTCTCTCCCACCCACAGAGCACCTGTACCTGCAGGCATTTTCTGAACAGGTGTGCCCACCTGCCAGGCACCACTGCTAAACCAGCTGTCATTACCTGTGTCAAAACCAGAGTTCAGGGAATAACCGAAGGGAACAGAGCCATTTATAAACTGCTTGCAGACTGTTTCAAAGGGTGTGGTAGCTGTACAATGTAAATAAGCCCCCAGCAGATCCCCCTCACCTGTGCTTCATGCATGTGTGAATCAAACTGGGACAAACATGTTTTATAGACCACAAATGTCAGGTAAGTAAAGTTTGAGCTACTCTTGAGATATAATTTCCATACAAATGTGCTGTATTGTTGGTATTTCTCTTCAAATGCCTATTGGAAAACTTAACTAGTCAGTTGGGAATTCACTTCCCTCAAGTAGGGCCTGTCTACATGTGATTTCTTGTGGAACGTGTCTGGGTGTATAGATTTAAAAAAAAATATATTGTAAAATAATTAAACAGATGCAGGCAGAAACCTACACAATATCACAGAAACCAGGAGCATTGATCAATACATCATTAGAAGTTTAGAATTGGTCCTCTCTGGTGTTTAGTTGAAATACAGCTGACTGTTAACGATGTGTGTGGTATTCATACCTCAGTCAGCCATGTCAAAGCCCAAAGAACTTGATTTCATTTTACTCTTTCCATTGAGGTTGTGGTATATAACGAGATGGAACCTGAATGCCTCTGTGTGTGTATAATTGATGAGGGTCTTTGTTCTGATGAGAGAAATGATAACATATATGCTTTTATTTTTTGGGTGGGGGGGTCAGGGTTCTTGTTTGTACTTTTGGGTGATGATGTTTATGTTATAGCACATCTGTGCAGTAAGTGCTTGCAAACATGAACCCTTTGATTGTACAGTAGTTTCCTTCCTGTCACTGCAGGTGGTACAGCCTATCAGGACACTTGGCCTCATGGTCTTCCCTGTCCTAGTCATGAGGGAACGCAGTCCTGCAACTTTTGTTTGGGTTTTATTTTGGGACTTGACAAGAGTTTATTTGTTTGAAAATAAAATATGTGACTCAGTTATGATTTTGACGTGCTTGTTATTCTGCTTTAAGTGAAAATAATGGAATTATTACAGTTATGCTGGTTGTTCGAAGATTAGTTGTTGGCATTTTAGCCTTTATTGACAGGAGATGGGGAGAAAGATTGGAGGAACGAATGTGGTAATCTACTGGAACGCCCCACAGTTAAACAGATTCAAAGCAACAATCTATCAAACTGGAAAATTTGAACATTTAACCGCAACAGTAATAACATTAAGCTGCAATAAACTGAGTCAACTGAAGTTCACCCTCAGAGCAGGCAGTTAAATGTGGGCTGACCTGGCCTAGTTTGGTTATTCTTCCATGAGGTTCCTCTTGGCTTTGTCCAGCCTGTCCAGGATCTCACTGTAGAGACCAGACATCTGTGGGCACACAAGAAACAACGGTATAATTTCGAAAGGTTTTGGCTCTCAATGCTTTTTATATACTTAACACAAGGCCTGTGTGCGTCTTGGTTCAAAGCCCTTTACCACATTTGCCTAACTAGCAGGATAATTCAAACTCTGACCATGTTCCTCTGCTACAACCACCTCAGTCTGCTTCATCCCCTCCCTTCCTCTCCATCAGCTCTGTACCTGTGTCTCGTAGCTCTCCTGCAGGGATCCCAGGTGGCGGACGAAGCTCATGGCGAGGCCACACCACTTCTCAGCGTCGCGGTACTGAGCCAGGCTGTACAGCAGTATCCCGGTGTTCCAAGCCCGCGTCAGCAACCACAGAGTCTCCATCTCCGGGAAGTCGTCCGGCTGCAGAGAAGAGCGGGACGACGTTCAAAAGGCCACGTGACGGAGGCCACCTGGGTAACTCGATTGGGCCAAGTCATGTAAGTGAAGTATGGAAGGAAATCTGTGTTTTTTCGTGGGTAAAGCCTGTGAGTAACTTTCATCCAATCCCGTTCTACTGCGTTTTAACCTTTACGAACGCTCAGGAGTCTTAAACAGACCGTAAACAAACTCGTCTATCATTTCTGAAGTTTCATTCGTTTTTCACAACACTCTAATCTTGCGCTTTCACTTTGATCCAAAGAATTCCACAGCTTCTCGAGTCATAACTCAATATGAAAGGGGAAATATGCACTGCCTCTAAAGCAGTGTAATGTCTCAATAATTTGATGCCTCTTTCAGGGCTGCAGCTCACCGGCAGTGTGATGACTTGTACAGCACATTAAAATTCAAATTGGCAGGAAGGGGGTGGTGAATGGAAGCATCTGCTCATTGAAGTGTGGCTGAAAGCCCATTGATAAAAAGAGGCTTCTAGAACAGCAGGCAGGCAAGCATGGAGTGGAAAAGAGGGGGTTAATTATATAGCAGGGAGAAGTTCTCTCGGAGGGAACAGGAGGTGGGAGCCGAGGGATGGCGGCGTGTGATTGGTGCTGACTCACTGCGGCTGCAATGATGGACAGAGCCTCCTCGTAGTAGTCCCACACCTCCTCGAGCACATGGGCCTCCACCTCTGATACGCCACTTGGGAGGGACAGCTTGATCAGGTTGTGAACGCACTTGCTAAGACGGGGACACAAAAGCAGTCACACCACCAGAAACCCCGCTCATCCTAATAAGCACTCTACGGGATTAGATTGTTAATGAAATGTCGAGGGTCGTGCAGTGAAGTGATGGGCATGCCTGCAGCCCTCCAGGTCAGCCTGTGGTTTTTTCTTGTACAGACTGAGAGCGACCCTCAAGGCCTTCTTACACAGCAGAGGGAAGTGGGCTGGAGGCTCCATGGCTAAGGCTACATATGGGGAACAAAAAAAGATGCCAGCATACTGCAAATACTAGAATGTGTCTCATTTCTGTGGGCATGTCGGCAGAGATTACACTAAAAATACACCATGGGTTTTTTTTTTTTTTTTTACCTGCAATGGTTTCTATCACCTTGGTATCAACATTTTCAAGCTCCAACACAGACTCCAGTACTGTCTCAACCTTGGGGTCATTCATCTTTGCACGAGCTTCAAATTCATACAACAGCAGCACTGTGTCTGTTGGGTCCGTTGGGGAATTTCCTGCAAGTATAAGATGAAGATTTTTGTTGTTTAGCTCCACTTTGATTCACGTGACGGCGTGCAAATAAACATGGCTGTTATTCGAATAATATGACCTGATGCTTTCAGGGTTTTCCCGATCTCCCAGCAGATCTGAATGTGCTCCAGAGCCTGAGTGAGCTCCTCTGTCTGTGAACCACACAGAAACACTGAACAAGCATTCTGGATGCATCATCGCCATCTAGTGTTCGCTCCCTCCTCAAAGGCAGAAGGATTAAAATGAAACACCTACGCCAGCGCCAGTAATGTGGTTAGTCACCTCTCTTCTCCACTGGTCTTGGTAAATTTCCATCTATGTGGATGAAGAGCGTGCTAAATGTAGGAGATGGGCAGAGGGAGTGGGTGGCACACCTGGACAGAGAGAGGAGACTTCCTGCAGAGCTCCAGAGAGGCGGCAGCAGCCATGAGCAGACATGCCTTCTGGCCTCTGAGCAGTGTGCGATCAGGAGGGCACAGCTGGGAGAGCTGCGAGTTCACACAGACGCACAAACATGTATGACAAAGGAAGTCATGCGGAATAATGGAGCACTTCTTAAATACTGTATTTCCACGTTGAAGAGAGACATTCCTCATTCTACAACTGCTTTTGACGATTCCTCCTAAAATAAGCAGTTCATCCCAGCTTGTCTGAAACATCTATTCAACATTTAACAGCAGAAGCTTCTAACTGTAACACCTGAGCAGGGGTTTAATATTATTTTAGAAAAATAAACATATCTCTTGGGTGTTCTCAGGCATGAATGCATGTACTTAGATCGAGCATGTGCACTCAGTCAATACCTCGTGGAGAAATAAAGGTTAAAAATCCATGAGCAATTACAGGTATTCTAGTTAATATGTTAGAGAGTTTGAGGTAAATATCAGGCTGGGATCACTGTGAGTATTTAACCAACAGAGATATGTTTATTTTTCTAAAGCAATATTAAATCCCTGCTCACGTGTTATTGGTCTACACCCACGTATTGTACTTATCAACGAATCCACCTGACAAAGCTCATAAGGACACTTGCCTGGAAAGAGAGCACCAAGAAATCTCTCATTCTGTCAGGGCAGCTCTCGCACTGCAGAGCTGAGTTCCAAGCTGTAACAAGGACACACACATGCACACACATAAAATGAAGGTGCTGCAAGATTTTAAGTGATCGCATGCCATGTCTGATTGAAGTGACAAGGAGCGAAAGAGTACCAATCTTCCTGAACCAGTTGGCTTCCTCTGTGCGTTGCTCAACAGTCATGCGAGACTGGTGTGAAACGTTCTGCAGAGCTGCAGTGATGGCAAACGTTTGTGGGTTATGATGCACAGCATTTACTGGAGCTCACACATACCTTCCCAAAATGCAACTTAATCCCTGCTGCATGTACTCACCCATCTTCAGGTACAGCAGCAGGACGCCCAGATTCACAGTCCTGCATGTGGTGATGTCAGGTGGTTAATGTAAATCCGTGTTTTGATTTTAGAAGTATTAATAATACTGCTGTACACCACATGATTGGGTACTTTCCCTTCTGCTCACCTCGTCTCGTCAGTCGATTTTTCTATGGTGGAGAGCACAAGTCGAACCAAACACCTAGAAAAAGATGAATGGAGAAACTGGAGTTGACCTCCTTTATTTCACCTACTAACTGTATTATACAGAGACACACTTTCAGTGGAGAAGCAAGGGAATATAGGTCAGTGGATCACAGAGGTGTACGGAAAACTAACAGACTACTCGCTACAATCTCTCAGCACATAAGCCATCTCTACTAAATGTTGTCACTTTATGTGTGAAACTCCACCATCATGCTTTGTTTACACGGTCTAAAACACATGAACACTGAACGCTTCAAAATAAACTAAGTAAAAATGTGCTATCTGAAATTCAATAGTTGGAATACTGGAAGCAAACTTTGGGGTTATCCAAAAAAAAAAACTTGTTTTTCATTAAGGACTGTGAAGTGTGAGGCAGAAACGTCGCCAACAAAGGAGAAGGAAACCAACATGTGACTGAAAAAGCCTCCTCGATAGAACACATTCACGCCCATGTCGTTCACAGCCGTGTCTATAAAGTTATTTTATATTAAGCTCATCACTTGTATATTCCAGTTGTCACAGACCTGAGAGCAGTCAGAACCTGAGCTTCGTCTCTGGAGTTTTCACACAAACTCTCCAGTGCCTTCATGGCAGTTTCCTGCTGTTCGTTCTGCCACAGAGGAACAAACATCCTTATCATCATTAATACCTCCACCCACCAGTCATATGCATCACAATCACACGGTATACTAAAGATAGGACTCCCACACATTTTCTTTTTTTAAAAAACATTTTCTAGACCTTATAACTTGCTAATAGCTAGTTGCTGTCCAGTATGTTTGCTGATTTTTTTTCTTTATATTACTTGTAAAGATCAGAATTAAGTGAAATTGTACTGATTTGCCCATGAATATGAAATGTGTGAAGTAACATGCCCAATTATCTGCTGTCATGCTATCCTCCAGATCCCAAGATCCCAACCCCTCCTGCACAGACACCTGAGTGCACTGACAAGGACACGATTACTAGCAAGTACCACTGTTGAGGACTAAACCCAGTCCTGTAACATTATAACAATACCATAACCCTGGGAATTGTGAAATTAATTACACCAGATCAAACTAATTAGTGTGCCATATATTCAACAAATGTTACAGCTGATGCGCAGCAATGAGTAATGGGTCCTACCTCTAAAGCGATCTGAGCAGCCAGACAGAGGAGGTTGGAAGCAGCATTCTGAGCTACCAGCACTCTGTCCTCAGCGGTCACAGGACTCTTGGACAGAAGTCCCATCGCACTCAGCGCCTCTGCAGCTGGTGCAAATAAACAGCCTCATCACAACAGAGAATATGCTGCAATTGCAACACTCCTGCCGTGCATGCTTTTCCTGTATATTCATCACACAGCTAATGCTTTTGTAAATACCTTTCTGCACGTTGTTCTCCTGCACTGCAATCTTGTAAACAGCGAACTGAGTGAAAATGCTGTCAGGATCACACCTCTCTGCTTCTTTAATTGCTTCTTTCGCCTGATAATAGTTTGTGTATATACATATATATCACACACATAAACTGTAGAAATGTGGCAGGAACATTTAACATTGTGGCTGGTGACATAGACAAACTGTCTTGCCTTTTCCAGTTGTTTAAGTTTCAGGAAACAGGAGGCCCTGTTCCTCTGCAGCTTGGCTGAGTTGGGCTCTATTTGACCTGCCTTAAAGAAACTCAGGGAGTAGTTATACCACTGAAGAGCCTCAGAATATTTACTGGCCTGGGAAGAAAGATAAAACATGAAGTTTATTTATCCTTGTGTGGAAATAAATCATCTGCATTGTGCCAATTTATGGGCAGCTCTAATGCAGGGATCAGTGACTACCACCAACTCTGAGGCCAATACCTTCTTCAAAAGCAGTGTAGGAGTATTCCTGACATGGGTTTGGGTTTGAAGGAAACCATAGCACCCAGAGCAAACCCACACAAACACAGAGAAAACATGCCAGTCCATAGAGATATGTGGGCCAACAGCAGCCCACCAACCTTACTGCTGTCAGGCAACACTTCTGATCACATGCTGATAACTATACATGTGTATATACACTATGAAATATTTCCTAAATGAAGCATAAACAAGACTGTGTTTGACAAACCTCAAAGTATTTGGACGCTTTATCCCACAGAATGACATGTAGGCTTGTGAGGGCTTGTGGAGTCAGCTGTTTTCCTGTATAGTGGCCTGTGTGGGTGGAAGAAATACCAGTAAAGAGGCACGTCTACAGTGCATCACCTGCATTAGCATAAAATCCATCTTATCATTTTAATTGAAATCACTTTGACTTATTCTACAACTGGAATGCAAAAACAAAGTACCAGCGATGATATCCTCTATCTTCTGTTTGCCCAGCAGCTCCTTGCCTTGCTGCAGCAGCAGCTCAATGTGCAGGACAAGAGCAGTTCCCAGGTCAGGGGAGGACTCAAAGTGCTGACACACACGTTTCAAATACTCAAATGCCAGCACTTCTCTAGAAAAATCCAAACAGATCTTATTCAGAGCTGAATCGTATGTGTCTGGGGCAATCTTTCAAAGAAAATGTGTATATGTTCATGTTAAGCTGTGTGTGTGTCTGATGAATGTCTGCATAGCTTTTACCTGTTTTCAGACATGAGTAGTTTCATTGTGCTCAGACACACTTCAAGAGAGACCTTAGCTTCCAGCATCTCATTGAGTCCTGAAAACATATTTTTATGATCTACTTTTAAACGTGCCTTTAACTCTGCTGAAGTCATCCACAGACACACAGTGACACACAATCCTCTAATGCAGCTCTACTGGCACACCCAGCCTGACCTGTAAAAGCCTATGGAGACATAACTGTAGACTGCTGTTCACTGCAGACACCTAAGGCTTAATATGTAACATTTCTATATTAAATTGTCTAGATCCATGTTGTATCTTTTGTATTATTATCATGCATCTGAAATTACATACTGTGCTCTTATTTCTGGAACAATTAAACTCATCCGTGGAGATTTTTGAGACATTTCATTCTGAAATCTTTTTCTCTAACCTCTCAGCCACTGACACCCCACTGCTGCCTATGTTAATGAAGTTCTGCATAAATAATTGAATGAGGTCGGGTAATGACTAACCTGCTCTGATATGGTCGTCTGAGGCCCCACATCTCAGGAGTATTCTGATCTTTAAGGACAGACCAGAGGCGCTCAAACATTCCTGCCAAATTGCACACTGCTATTAAACACAGAGCATCTCATGCATGCTTAAAACTGCATATGTAAATCACAATGAAAATGATTTCTTGTATTCTACCTTGTTGGCTAAGTTGACAGCATTAAGAGCCTTCTCCTGAAACCTCTGACAGTCCCACTCTAAATAAACAGTGGCAAGGAACCTCAAAACCTTGGCCTGTTGTGAGGGAAATTTAAGACAGTTAAAAAAAATAACTACCACTTCATCTGTACCCACTGCTTGTACTAAACTTTGTATTGCACTACCTTATACAATATGTCCTTGTATTGTCTTACCTGAACTCCAGCTTCAGGGGCGTATTTCACATTCATTTTCCCAATGTCGTAGCTTTGCCTGAAAAGGAAAAAGAACAAATCTGCTTCTCACTGCATCGTTTCTCAGCACTTTTCTGTAGAAATGAAACTTATATTTACCTCAACCACAATGCACTGTCCTCAAACTTTCTCACAATGTAAGTGTCCACTCCAAAGTTGTAACACATAAGGGAGAGATACGCAGTCTGCTTAAAAGAATATATTCACAGTTAACACCCCACACACTTTGAATAGCAATATGTACTGTAAATGTGAAACAACATATAGTGTTGCTACAGGGACAACAGAAGGCCTTTTACATCTTTTGGTAGCCGCATCAGCATGTCTTTACAGCGCTGCATATAGGCCACAGCCTCATGGTTATTCCCTTGACTTAAAGCCTGCAAAAAAGAGACATGAACTTCCTCTTAAATGTCAGCAAACAATATAACATTCCCTATTAGCACAGAATGAGATTTCCCCCTCTCATTGTTTCTCAGTTCACATTTTAGCTGTCTCACACTTCACACTGCAAGTCTGTCAGAATAGCACTTCCTCAGCTGCCAAATATCACAAGAACAAATATTCACATTGAAGGTGTTGAACATCACATGCGCCACAGCTCACCGATTCTGCCTGGCATGAGAGGATTCGAAGCAGATCTTTCTCTACATCCCCCTTGGATGAAGAGATGTCAGCTGCTCCATCATCTCTGGACGTCAGTTGGCTATAGAGGGTTTCCAGGCCCTAGGGATATTGTGTGTTGAGTAATTTGTAAAGACACCATATTTCTCTTTGCTCTCTCAGTCTGAGTGTTTTTTTCTTTACCTTGACAGCAAGTCTTAAGAAGTTATCTGCCATCTGGGGATTTTTGCAGTCCAGCCAGGTTTTCCCTGTTTTGCCGGCCATCTGGAAAGATTATACACTGACAAACAGATCTCATCCTCCTGAAATGTTGAGCACACACAGAGGGTGCCTACGGTATTTCTTACCAGGATTTGCTTGCGGATGACGCCCTCTGTTGGATTCTCAGGCTCACAGCAGTACATCAGACTGCATGCGACATGGCGCACTGTGAGGATTGGAGAACATCTGAATGTGACGTGCAGACCCAAACTCTACGTCATGTCAATATTTCAGATAGGTCTGAGTATTTTCAATATCATGATCACCTGTGAAATTACCATGTAAATGAATACTGTAACTAGAAGTGTACCTTTGGCCTTCTGAGTTTTACTTATTGTGGCACCCACATTCTTAGTAACTGCCCAGTTCCAAAGGTGGATGGCACACTCCTCAAGCTGTAATATGAGTAAGGAAAAGAAATACATATGCATCTTACAAAGTCTGCCAACTTACTGGCCAAATAAAGGTGACAAAATGCTATATTTGAAAAACAAAACCTTTGACTTATTACTTGATAAATACTGTAGATCTGATGTAAAACTTTACAACTGGGTTATACAAGTCATGTAAATTATGGTAAAAAGACACTGATGAGTAACTTAATCTAATTTTAAGACAAAGACAAAAAACAACACTGCCAAGCAGAAACAAACCTGTTGGAATGTGTACATGTTGGTTGTTTTTTAATTCACTATTACAGTCAAACTCTCACACACTTGTATCTACCTGTGGATCCGGTATTTTGGGTAAATCTTGCAGGCCAGATACTTCGGAGAAGAGTTTCTCTATCACCTCATCATAATCTATTGACTGATTCTGCAACAGGTTCTCTGTTAGGCCTGTGTGTGGTTAAAAGCAGATCAAGACATGTTTACAGGATGTGAACAACAGAACAGCAGACACATCGTCTACTTGAGTGCTCAGTGATGACTGACACAGTACAGAATATATCACAATGTTTAGGCAGCTTCACTGATAGCAGCTTTGATTTCACCATGGAAAGGGGAAATCATTTTCCAAACGCTGAGAAGCTGTGATCAAGAGATGTTTTTTGGTATTTGTAGTTAATACATATGTTCAGCAGTTCATTAAAATTCTCATTGACTAGCTAAATTTATACGTGAAGTCTAATCGTTTCCACTCTTCTTATATGATTGCGCCCTCTTTGGGTAGTTGTGTAAGAAAAAAAAAGCTTGTTAGCTTGCCACAATAATGTACATTTTATTGAATATGGCTATTCTGATATAAAAAGAATCCACATTTATCAATTTTGGTCATGACTTAGGAGGCAAGGTAAGGGGCATAAATCAGTCGCCACGCATAAACGAGCTAACCTAGCTACTTAGCCGTACCATTAGCTAATGGCAGCCATGCCTAGCAACGGTTAGAGACCTAGCTAGCTACGTTGGAAGTTTAGCAACGTTAGCTAACGTTACTACAACTGGAATTTGATGTCAAAACGGTCTTAAGCCAACACTTGGTATAGTAAATACAAGTTAGAGCAAGTGAACGGAATAGTTACTCACACTTCATGGCTAAAACAAACTGCTCCATATTTTAGGTTTCGCCGCTAAAAATACTCTCAGGCTAGGTCCTCACTACTGCGTGACTGACAGCTGTCACAACGGAGTTTGTACGGAGCCGAAGAGCTTGAAGGTAACAGAAGCTAGCTAGCTAAATGTGGATTAATGTTAGCTAACATTAATTTTCAAAGACGCCTTGTGCCAGCATAGCTTATTTTTAGACTGTTTAATGACATCCATAATGTTGGTTATTTTAATATTTGCTTGAGCTAAGTTACAGCTAGCATTATGTAATGATTTTCTTAGTTTAATTTACTGTTAGATAGCATTAAGTGATACTGAACTATAAACATGGCATATTCACTTTTTCATTTCCCTTCTGTAAAAACAGGGCCATTTCACGTAGAACATGTTGACATGATGAACAAAGCTGTGGCGAATAACCTAAATTATAAATGGACTGCTTTTAATGTCTGTAGCTGCTGGCATGGTGGCACACCCACAGACTGTAGATGGAACAGTGCCACCATTAACTCTGCATCAGCTACACAAAAGAACCAAAATATTATCAGATGAAGACATACCAATATTGAGATATTTTCCCTCTTCAGGATACTAAAGTTTCACGTAATCACATTTTTAACATATTAATTGAAGTGCCAAACAAACAGGAGAGGAAATAACTTGAACCTGACAGCATCTCTGGCAGAGGAATATATAGGGTATGGGGACATTTCACGGTTGTGCATGTCTACAGTTACTACATGCACTGAATGTGCTCCTCTACTTTTGGAAACCAATACCTCATTTTTATTCAGCCATTACAGGCCCATTTGACAAAAGTAACCACATAGTTTGGTGAACATGACTAAACCTGAGACCTTTCTGCTTTTAAAACAGTTGAGTAATCAGAGCAGGCATCCGCATGTGTTAAGACAGAGCTCTGTTGTTCTTGAACAGGACATTCATTGGTACCTTAGACGTCATAGCTTTCTCTACTTCTGTTGAACTTTGGTTTTGTTTTGTTTTTTTTTTACTTCAGATAGTTTTACAACCTTTTACAGAGAGCCTATCCTGAACCATAAGCCAGCTACTTGCGTGTCAGATTTGATGCATGATTGGTTTCTGGAAATATTTAGGTTTTCCGACTAGTGCAGACTTCTGTCTATGACCCTGGCCTCAAAAACAACGATTCATAATCTTGCTGTCTTGCAAGAAATGGTTCTGTTAACATTGTGAACTATAAATCTTTTGTTGCCCACCAGCATTTACTCCATAAAATGATATTCCTTGCTTCCAAAGCTGCAGTATGAAAGGGGTCTGGAGACTGTGGCATTGTTTCCACTCAAGACTGACTACAGACATTTGATCAACAGGGGAGGCAGTCAGACCCCCTCCACTGCTGAAGAAAGACTTTAGTTCTACTGGTTCATTTACCAAGAAGACTTTGTGGTTGAGGCAAAGGGAAGAGTGCATGCTGTGTGTATAGGACCAGTTAGTCCCCCATAGTGTGTTTTGAACACCAGATTCTAAAATAAAACACTTTAAATCCACCCCGCTCAGCAAGCACTTCCAGCAATTGTTCATCAGGAGACTTATCTGCTGCCCTCTTGGCCCGATGGGAATGTCTCCTTTACTGAGGAGTTACATGTGAAGACACGCTAAGAAAATTGGTGTCGTAGTCAAGGCAGTAACATGAAAACCTTGCCTATCGTACATTTAGTGAGCTACTATTTTTCTCTTCAGATGTACAGTATTAGCCTCTAGCATATCATCTTTACCAAAGTGTCACCATTCATACTTGATGGCCATGTCTTGAAGCCATTTCCTTGAGATGATCTTGTCAGTGTCATAAAAATGATTCTATTTGTAGAGCACTTTTCAAGCTTGGAGCACAAAGGCTTTTCCATAGGCACCATAAAATAAAAAACAATCACAAATATATAACACAATCAAAAACAATAGGTCTCCAGCAGTGAGTATTGCTGTTTGGACCCCAGTAAGAAAAATACTTGTTGTCAGGTGAAAAGACAAGTCTGTAAAAATATAACCCAGCAGATTTAAGAGGTCTATTTGGACAGTGTAAGGAGTGAAGAGTTCACAGTCTGCCCTTTCATGCCGTGTTCATTCCCCAATCTACCAATTGAGAGCGTGAATTTACTGTTGCTTCACCACCATTTTGTAAGAGTGGGTGTCAACAGTCTCATTCAGAAACGTTACCCAGCAGCCTATGAGTCTATAATGTGCCCTTTTTTGGACTAAATCATGCAGAAGAGAGCCAGCATTTTGTGTATGCGCCTTCTAGCCAACCACATGTGGACATTGCTTTGTGATTTCCTTGAGAGATTTCATGAAAAAAAAAACATGCAATTACACTATGCTGTAAACAGTGAGCTAAACTACTGGTAGTGTGTAGGAAATCTTTGAATTCTTGAGCTGTGACTGTATGGTCTCAGAATCCCACAAAGCAAGAGGACTCCCACGACTGAGATGTTTGAACACTTTCCCATGTTCTCATGTGCCATTTCCCTGTTTTGCTGCTACAGGGACGAGACAGTGATGCTCATCGCACTGCACCGCTTGTGCCGTGCCTCACCCAGGACACCCCACCACTCAGTTCCCAAGATGGTGGCTGTCGAGTCCTGACGTGGGCGGAAAGGTGAGGGCAGGATGTTCTTATTTACAGTGCCTGCTACTGTGACCTGCAGCAGCAGAGTAATTGTTGTGGTGATAAAAGAAAACAGTCTGCAGCACATCCACACACTGCAGGGTACTGCCGGACAAAAGAGGAGTATTTACATTGATATAAAAAGCAGCGTGTCCGGTTTCTGGAGTTAAAAATGAATCCAGCAAATATTTATTCTAAACACTCGGACACTTAGATTCCTTCTGATATCACAATGATTGTTTACGCTTGATTTGTTTTCCTCTTGAGACGAGATAACCGCTGTTACCTTTAACCTCAGTTGCACAGTAGGTTGATTATATCAAAGGCAGCGTTACACGCAAAGGTCATTTTAATGATCTGCTTTATCCTTTAACTTCAAGCTGGTATTTAGAAACACACTCTGACCTAAGGTCAATAAGGCGATATTAATCACATCGATCAGTCTTTATGCCGTGATTGAAGCTGTGATAAATTGCATGCAGGTTCATTTCAGTTTCTTTTAGAGTTTCCCACCAGAAATGAATATAATTACTGTGATTTGTACTCCATATTTTCATGTTCAGTGGTATCACTATAACATCTGTGCACCATTTCTAGGAATTACGCATCATGTTGTTGTGCAGGATTATCATAGATATGCCTTATCATTATTCCTCATTAGCGATGTCCTCCTCTGTAGCCTGAAGAAGGGAGTTTGCCCCCCCCCCCTCAAAAAAAAAGTGACGTTGCGTCCTCCCTCTGTGTCTCCATAAAACGTGCCTCACGCATGGACCGTGATGCACAGAGGAGGCGAAAGGGAGGAGAAATTGTTCAACAAACGGCAGGAGCTAATTGATCTTGCTTTTGTGAGCTATACCAGACCCCAGCTAGACACTGATCCACCGCTCACTCAGCTTTTACCCGTTAGACTTATTTCATCCAACTTTTTTTTGGGCTCGAGAGCACCTGCCCCGAGGATACAGCGGTCCATCCGTCTCCTCATTGCCGGATCGGGAGCCAGCTGCGCAGGAGAGCTCCCCTGCGAAACGCGTCATGGGAAACGGGAGAATCACTGCCGTTCTGTGCACGTACACCTGAGGGGGTTTTTGTGGCTTTACAACACCGTTTCTCAAAGAAAAATACAATTGATTGATTAACTCGCTTTGCAGAAGAAACTTTTGTCAGTCACCCGGAATTACAAGCCGCTGCAAGGGACTGTACCGCTTTATTCCTGACACACGGTTTGGATCTCGGTGAAGAGTTGGCAGGATGGTCTCATCCGACTGCTTCAAGCTGGTCGTTGTAATCTTGTGTTGCTCATCGCTCACAAATGGTAAGAAATCAGTCGTGCTCATACAGAGTCATTATTTACGTGTTGTAGAGTTTTACGCATGAAAGAACTTTTAACGCCTCACAGTTTGACCCGTTTCAATGAATGGCTGAGTATACGTTGTTTTCATAGACATTTGACATAATTAACTGTCTGTTAACAGAGGAAGTTAAAAGTGTGCCTTGCTTTTCTTCTTCATAGTAATGCTAATAATAATACTAATAATAACAATAATCGTATTCTATCTACTTTTAATTGAGCTGTAACCATCAGTTGATTTTTTTGGCCAGTTTTTCTTTTATCTTAACTTTTTTACAACATGTTTTATTGTACATGGATATGACAATTTGCATGCTCCTGAAAAATATCGTGTCAACAGTTAAAGGCTGTCAATGGACCTGCAATTCTTACTCGTGCCACTAGAGGTAGCCTTGTCTCGCTGTACTTCGGTGTTTATTAACAAGTAAATAAAAT
The DNA here is from genome assembly GCA_037975065.1 of Chaetodon trifasciatus. NCBI lineage: Eukaryota > Metazoa > Chordata > Actinopteri > Chaetodontiformes > Chaetodontidae > Chaetodon > Chaetodon trifasciatus. The sequence goes on from JBBMOE010000045.1 coordinate 3,527,741, forward strand.
GTGTTGACCCTGACAGGTAATTGAAACAGATGGGCACACTTTCTGTTTTAATATATGGCTGGTTTTAATGATGAAGTTTTCATTTGGCTGATTTGGATTTGCTTTCTTAGATATTCTAAAGATACTGTAAACCAGCCTGTTGTTATGTGTTTTGAAAAACTTTATTCCAGCAATTGTTATCTGTGAGTGAACAGGATTAAACATTTTGGGAAGAGCGTGCATGTTTCTTCTGACAGCACAATCAGCTCCATTGTCTCAGTGTCATTCCACAAAAACAAGATAGAGTCTAAAAGGTGGATGTTCCTCCACCTTGTGCCACTGAGATACACAGTAAGTCCTTCCTTACCATTTCCAAATAAATAGCCCATCCAAACAAAGGAAATATTGTTCATGTTCACCCCCCCCCCACACCACCACCACCACCACCACAGGCATACTCGTACACACTTTCAGCCTATGAAGCTTTGTCTGTGATGTTTTTAAGTAGATTTCCTTCACTGTCCACACACAAAGCGTGGGAAAGACACAAGGAGGAAGCGGACGTAGGGGCAAGAGGCAGCCTGGAATTGTTCTGGCTAGTAAAGGTCACGGAAATGTGACACGCTACCTGAGCAAAGATTCCTTCCCGGAGCTCCTTGTGCTCATATTGAACTATGTCAAACTCCATCCACGAGACAATGGCAGGGAGGAAAAGAGGGTATTGTTTCTGCATTGGAGCCACAGACTGGTAGAGCCATTAGTTAGTGATACTACTCATTCTGAGGTGTGTAATAGACTTATCTTGGTAAATAAAGCACAGAGGTATACAGAAACAATGAATTCATGCAAAACCACCAAAATTAAGATTCATGTTACATCTTCAGTGATGGTGCAGTGTCATGAAATTGAAGTTGTGTTCATAATGTCCATAATTTTCTCAGCGAGAAAATTGAGACATAAACACTGTCTGAAAGTCAGGATTATTTGGTAACTTGTTAATATTTAACTAGTAGCTGCTTCTTATTCAAAAAGTAGCACAGGTGAAGTGCGTTGATTTCTGACCTTTTGATACTGATTTAAATGAAACATAATGTCTTACACTGAGGGAGCCACAGCTCTCTGCGGTATGATGCTTGCATTTCTGATTCATTTCACTCGGTCTGTGCAATTGTGAATGACTTTAAGCCTTCTGCATATCACGCAGGTTGTTAAGCACGCAGTAATATTGAGTCAGTGAACTGTGTCTGTGAATTTTATAGATTTCATTCTACACTCTGGTCGTTTCTTGTGTTGTAAAATTTAATTTGTCTTAGAATTATTAGGCAAAACCCAAGAAGCAAGTGTATATTGTTTTAGTCAGTGAAGTTTTAGGGCACAGGCCAAAATGTGGAAAAACAAGTGAAGCAAAGTGACGCTGAAAAGACATGATGATGGAAGGGATGATTTAATTTGAACCTGGAAGCTGCCATGTTATTATTTTGGTCTACACTAAACTGTATTACCTTTTCAACAGCGAGTGTTTTTGACGTCGTCTTTCTGGCAGAGTGAGTTGATGTTGTGTCTAATTTGTTTTGGAGTCACTTTTTCTTCCCTGCTGAGACACTTGAGATGAAGTGGAAAATGGGAGTGATGAGAGGTCAACCGAGTGCAGCGGGGGCTCACTGCTCACCGGCGGTACGTCTGGGTCCATGCAGGCAGCACAGGGAAAACACATCTATACACACACTCACCTGGATTGGGAGATTTACCAGCAGAGCAGAGAAAGTAATTCCCTTACACAGGGATGTTCAACTTAACAAATTGCTTTGTGTAGCTGGTTCTTATAGGATGGTGCCGCATCTGGTCCATACTAGCCATATCCACCCTGAGCCAGCAATATATTTTCTTTGAATCTTGCATGAGATTTCAATTTCAAGGAGCTTCTGTCTGCCCACTGGTCTTAATCATACATTATGGAACAGGAGTCTTCAGGGTTTATCATTTTGGATTGTGATGCAGGCGATTCCTGTTTGCTGGCTCTGCTCAACTTTATATAACCTAGAATGGCCACCCATCATGGCCAGATGTTCCATTATTTTGCTTTTTTAAGAGGAGTCTGGGGCATTTTGCCTCCATTCTCCAAAGGCTAATATACGGCTAATAAAAAAGGCCCTCTCCCTAACTGTTGTCTTAACCTTGCAGTTGGCAAAGTGGATGGGTTTCAGAAGGGCTATGTGGGAGAGAAAACTGTAAGACGGACGCACAGCCACAGAAGTGGCAGCTACTTATTTTGGCAGGTGGTCCAGTCCTAAGTCTTGTCTGGGTTTCAGCTTTGTGTCATGAATCTGCCCCCTGTGTGTCGAACCGTTTGTGAATTTGTCTCCTTTGTTGGTTTTGAGAATTTGCCTGCGTTCAGACCTCTGAATGGCATGACATTAAACATGACGTCAAACTGTGGTTTCTCGGTTGAAAAAACAGCCGATCCAGTGAGCACTGCAGGGGACTAAGGATTACCCAATCAGCACCATGGGTGTCTATAGCAGTGGCGACTGCAATACACAAGATAGATGCTGTTATTGAGGCTGTTCTAAATGGTAGTTTGTTTTTAACTCTCTCTGCTCTGAAAACTCCAGGAAAACCAGTGCGTTGGCATGGCTATTCATCAGTGTTGACTTAAAATGATCATAGATTCATGCGGATATGTTGGTCTCTAGTGACTGGAAATCAGTTAGATGTCAGACTGGAGAGAGAACACGGAGTTGGTGATTCTGGGTGATATCAAGCAACTCAGCAGTCTCAACCTAATGATAATGTCACTGGCACAAAACAGTTCACCAGGGTAGTGTAACTGCACTGCAACAAAGTGAAACAAAGACGCTGTGAGATGTAAGTCTTTAACTTGCTAAACTCAGGTGTAGAGGGTATAGGGTTAGGCGATGTGATGATATATAACGTGTGACAGTAGAAATGTGTCCACTGGTAAAGATTTGGCAATACTGTTTCCACCGCAGGAGTTCCCTCTGCGTGTTTCTGCTATATACCAGTCGATGGAGCAAACAAGGGCCAGATTCTCACATGATCTTGCAATTCTTGTGTGATTTCAAAAGTCCAGCTTCCTCATAATGCAGTGTGGTTTGTACAGCAGGACTGCTGACCATGTTTTCACATGACACGAGAGCGACAGACAGCGGCGGTAATGCACTGCTTAGCTGGTTTGCCAACTGCCGCAGAAGACGAGAGTGACAATAAAGCATCAATTCAATCACTGTATCATGACATTTACTGTTACTTTAACATAAAACTACATGTACCATGATGAGTTTCAGTTTCAGTTCAGTTTCTTAATTGGTAGTAGAGTGGTAGCATATTCCCTTTTGAAATAATAACTTTGATCATTGAGAGATGATTTAAAAACAAGTTTATGTGTAGTTGGGTTTGCAGTCATTAGAATTACTAGACTGTCGACAGGCTGAACAGATTGTGTGTCATTCTTCATCTCAGTCGCTGCCACAGGCTGGCAAAGATGACTCACCAAGAGTGACCCCGCACTCTTTTGTTGAATTCACTCTCCACCCTTTCTGTGTCTTTGTTGTCACAGAAGTAGAAGGAATGAATAAGGCAAGGTTAAACAAAGGAATCGTCATGAAGTATTGTTACTTTTGCCTTGAAAACACCAAAAAAAGATTTTCTGTCACTGACTCTCTAGATAGTTTCATGACGGGAAGCTCAGGGAGATGCAGTGCACTTTCTGCAAAAGACATGGGAATTCCGCATATTATTTCTCGCACTTGAAGGGTTGTGACTTAGGGTTTCCCGTTTAATTCAGCGACAGTACAGTCATCTCATACAGTAATAGTGGTGGTTTCTGTTACGCAACATCAGGCATGAGGCACGAGCAGCATGCTGCTGCAGCGATTTCCTCTCACGTTTTCTCTCAGCTTCTTTATTGTTGTTCACACTTTAATCGTCTCTGTAACGATTTGTTGTATCCTCAACCTTTGGCTCTGTAAAGTTGTTGTAAAATGGTAACTCCATGCAGTTTTTGGATTAGCATCGAAGCAATGCAAATCAGCCCGGCACTAGTATGAATTATTACTAAGAAAAGTATAATAATAATGTAACAACACACAACAACAAACAACCTCACTATGAAGGATTTTTTGTCCATTCATCTCAACATAGTTGTGCTCCGTATGTCTTCTTGTTACATCATACTGTATCAAATTACTGCTATTTTTCTAATTCTAAAAAAACTTGGTGAAAGGTAAGAAATTAAGGTAATCTAGGGTCAGCACTTCCAGTTGCATTGCTGAATCTCTGGCTTCAATAAATGAAAAATCTCCTTCAGTTTTTGACATTGTTTGGCTGTTCTGTCAGACTAAATATTTAAATAACAGTTTCTGGGCCACAAACATTTCAGAATAGAGGATCCTGAAATCCAACACTGTTTGAATTTTTAATTTTAATTTCCTGACTGGTAGTGAACCTACCACAAATGTTTTCCAAACACTATGTCCTCTGCCACTTCCCTCCATCAGTGCCAATTGAGGACAAGGACATACAAATGTGAGCCTGGTCTAATCTTAGTTAACTTGGCCCTGTGTCAGTAATCAGTCTGATGCTGTGTGACTGGCTCGAGACCCCATCATCAGTTAACTGAGAAACTGAACCAGAAGTCACTCAACCTCCCTTTCTCTGTCTGTGACTCTGTTTGTTCCATGCATGTCCCCATCTTAATGACTCCTAATGAGAACCAGCTTCAGGGCTTCTTTCAGCCAACACAATAAGCACAACTTCTGTCATTTTTCAGGCGCTCTGCTGGAGGAATGCAGCACACAGCTGTTATGTGGGGTTACTGTTGTTGGGACACTTGCTGAGGTCAGTGTTGGGCAGGCACTGGGGCAGGTGGGAGTTTTGAGGGTGAGGTTTTTGTTTTTTTGTTTTTTTGTGGGCTGCTGTGGGCCCCTGCTGATTCATCCTGCTGTGGTGTTTCACTTAAAAGAATGGGGAAAATTGGCCAGTTTTAAGAGATGAACTGCCTACCAGTGTAACTCAAGGTCAGGCTGATGTTTTCGGTTGTTATGGCTGTTGTGTGTACAAGCAGATGCCAGCATTTGTACATGTGTTGCTTTTGTATTAGAACGTCAGTCAAAGATCTGACATGTTGAACATGCAGAAATATGTCTTGCAGACAGCATATGATTAATAGTACATTTTATTTTGCCATTTGTATTTAACAGGTCCCAGCGCTCCAGTTTTATTTGATTATCTGCAAAGTTCTCATTTCCAGCAATTTAGATAGATGACTGTCTGCCAGTTTGCAGATGTGAGGCAAGACAAAATCTGATTAGAACATTCTCAAAGGAAAGTGGTGAGACAGCTTCAGAGAAATCAACAACAGATATTTATTCACTTGTGAACTGTAGACATTAAGCTCAGGAACCTTGTTTTTTATTCATCTAATATACAGTTGAAAGCATACGGTATCACTCCATGAAAGAGTGAGCCACATCCCTTCCCCTCTGCATAACCTTGGACAATAAAACAATGATGTTCTAACAGTTTGTGAGGAAGTCGATATTGAGTGCCACTGCCAACACTGGCACAGTCAGCTCATGCTTAGCACAGCAGCTGCTCTGAATAATAGACAAATACTAGTAAAATGTGTGTGCACACGTGTTATTCTGTCTATGTGTGTTTGCAATTGTAAATGCAGGTGTACTTGTGTATGTGTGTGCATACCCATGTGTATCCATCATGTGTCAGCATGTCAGCCTGGCAGTAAGCTGTTGCGTAACTCCATTGTCTTTCATGGTTCTGTGCTCTAAATAAAGGTTTCCCTGAAGACTGTCACTTGTGGAGGGTCAACTTAATGAACTTGTTTTCTGACCACAATGACAAGCTGTTCAGGGAGCACTATGGAAGCCTACAGGGGACTATATTAAAATGTAAACTTGAATATGGACATGTAATTCCACAATAGCATTGTAAGTGTAATTTCAGTAAAAAATTAAATGCAATAATCTAACTTGATTTTTATTTTCACATTCTACAATCTATCATAATCTTAAAATGAAAATGGAAAACAAACATTTAATTTTCCTACCCCACTGTACAGCAGACATTATTAAATTGTTGGTTCAAATTTCAGAATTAAATGCAATATAGCCCCTAGGCTATTGCATTTACATTTCCTTATCACTGTGCCCTTTTTGAAAATGCAGTCTGTCAGTTCTCTCAAAAGGACGTCACTTTCTCGCTATACAAACAGTATTTAAGTCACAATATTCATTTTCATTATCATTTTAATATAGTCCCCTATAGGCTTCTATAGAGGGAGGAAATCACGCATGGGACTGTGACACCTCCTGGACAACAGGGACAGCCACGGTGTATCCTCACAGTTGGCTGTACATCAAGTCCACCTTTAAATCATCGTAACTTCACATTTTTCCACATGATAATGTAACAATAGCATTTAGAGTGCAAGGTCAATAGTAAATGAAAAAAGTACTTGTTCCTAAATGAGGCCAAGGGGACACAGACTGAGGGAGGATGAGCAGTTGATTCAGTGGAAACGCAGCCAAAGACACTCATCAGGATCTGCCTCGTTTCGCTGGGATTTTGACTGGTTTGACCTCTCTGACAAAGTGGCACAGCTGCTCCCCATATCGTCCCCTTCCTCCCTCTATTCCACCTTCTCTCTTTCTTTCAGCTCATCCCAGACCACTTTTCATTTCAACAACCTGCACCGGAAACACCCCTTGTGCTCTCACAGAGGAGAGTCACTTGCATAAGAGGCAGGAATATATCAGCACAAAGTGAACCCACATGCACAGTGCTGAATTGCTTCCAACAGTGTTTTCCATTCTGTTCTTTAGTGTGATAGTGGCTGGCAAACACCATTACTGAGATGCTCTGTGTGTGTGTGTGTGTGTGTGTGTGTGTGTGTGTGTGTGTGTGTGTGTGTGTGTGTGTGTGTTTACAGGTCATTTGAAGAGAGAGCAGCTGCCCAAGATTCTGCCATCTGACAATCCCATCATTCTTCATAAAGATGATGTGTTAATCCTCAGATGCAGGTATGCAACACACCTATGTATGTCAATGCCAAGTACTCCAGTACTTGTACTTTGCTTGAGTATTCAGTACTCCACTACATCCAGCTTTAGTCACTTAATGTACAGACCATAATGTCCTTCCAAAATATGATGCATTGTTAAAGATAAACTAATGATCAGTAATATAAGATATTGAAAGTCGCTCCACCTACAACATTAAAATGTTCCTCACATCTGTATCAGTAACAGAAATCCAACAGTATGACATATTATATATTACAAGTGCCATTTTTCTGTTTTGAGTAATTTTAAGTATTTCTACTTTGTGGTATTGATCCCTTTTTTTTGAGTAAATGATCTAAATACTTCTACTTCCACCACTGCATGCAGCCACTGATGAATATGGAAATTCCTTATCAGTGTGAAAACATGGAGCGTCTTGTCACCCAGGAATTCCTAAACATCATTTTTAGTGATAATTAAACAAGTTCATGGCCCCAGTTTTTCTTTCCCTTAATTGGTCAGTTATCAGAGGTCAGTCAGGAGGACAGGAGGCACTGTAGCCATAAAGTTTAGACAACACTTTAGACAGAAAGGCCAGAGGGGAAATAGACGGGACATGCCTGAGCCTCAGGACACTCGCTGGGTACAAAGAAGCTGGGACAATCCTGAACAGGAACAAGTGGTGGCTCACAGTTATCAGCCTGTTGCAGTTTCTTTAGGGGTGGTTGGACCCCAATGTGCTGCATTCACATTTGTTAAGAATTTAGAGTCTTGCATCATTTTGTAGGCCCGCAAGGAATGTCCAGGAACTCATGTCTATCTAATGTAATGCTTCCCTAGAAGGCCATATGCTAAGAAGCCTGGCCCATATTGCTCTGTCTTGTTTTCTGTCACTGGATGAGAACTGGAGGTTGTTTGACCCAAAATTCTGCAGGCAAAGGCAGTGGTATGCAAGATATGTTTGATGTTCCTTTGGGATCTCTTTAATGAGAGTTTTAAAATGGATGCTGTGTGGAAAGAATGTGTTAGCTGAGCACATCATTCAAGAGACACATGTTCCCATGTGAAAGTTCAAGTTACTGGATGACTCAAGATTAACTCAAAATAAACTTAAAATGAAAAGTCCCAAGGGGAGAAGCAGCCGCTGCCATCCTGAACTGAAATGTTTGGGAGTTCATTGCCAGCTGTGACACTTTTCCCCAAAATAGACCCACGTTTTGGATCCGGCACTTTGTTTCCAGACAACAGAAATGCGATTAAGCAATATTGTCTCTGGGCACATCTAATATTGTCCCTCTCTGTGTTCTGTCAGAGGTCACGGCCTGCTGCACTGGACACTTGGTGATCCCCGTCGATCGATCTCATCGGAGGGGGTGAAGGTGGAGCGTTGTGATTCCAGACGCCACTCGCACTCACACTGCAGCAAGCTGACAGTCACATATCTGACTGCCAATGACACGGGAAGGTACAGCTGTAAATACACCAAAGATGGTTCAGACCACATCACCTCAACCTATGTCTATGTCAAAGGTGAGACATGCAAAGCGCACTGAACACTAAAGCTCTTTTTGGTCATACCGTATGTTAAGGTGCACATATTCACCATTAACTAGTTGCTTATTAGTGTGCATATTTGTAACATATTGGCCTCTCCAGTCCAGAATCTAAGAAACTCTATCTAATCTAGCAGAAACTGAATGTGATGTTGTTTAGAAATACAATGAACTAGCCCATAAACTCAAACACCGATAAGAGTTCTTTCTTTTTGAGTTGTTTTTCTTCTGTCCAGGATTTAACTGTGTTTGTTTTTTGAGAAAGTCATGGAAGACTTCTGATAATTGAACGGGTGATTGTTGATATGCTGACGCCAGTGTCGAGCTGAGCCCACATACGTTGACACTTAATGAAAGTTTAATGAGTAATGATATTTCCATGCAAGACATGAGAATGAAAGAAAAAGTGAAAAAAGGGAAGTGTCAAATACAGAAAGAAGGAAGGAAAAAAAAGAAAACACTACATTTTGCAACTATCCGGTTTATGTATGACAACATTTATTCCTGCCATGCAGGAAGCTGATTTTACTGCATGTATTCAGACTCAAGTGCAGCAGCTCTCCCTCTCAGAGAGAGATTGACAGAGAGATGAAGTGGTTTCTTTGGTACTGTAGTTTCTTCTGGAGGTGGAAGGGTGAGCGTGATTGCACGGGAAGCCCTGGTCATTGACTCTGATTTCCTGCTCAGGCTACTGTTTCCCTAAGTCTCCCCTAAAGCGTCACATGGCACCAGTTACAGTTTAAGTGTCAGTTGAGTGAAGATTGTGCTGGGCAGCATGAGGAGAGCAAATTTTAAGTGCTAGTCAGCTTCAGCCCATTTCACATAGATGTGTTTGTGTTTTTAGAATTCAAAACAGATTATCTCAATAGTTATCTTAACTATTTAGCTGTAGACTTTGCAGACTGAAGTAATGCTGGATGCACTGTCTTCTCCTCTGAATGTGGTTACCAGTTCGCCTGTCTATCAGGCAGCCTGCCGTGCCTGTGTTTAGTCTAGCACTCTCTTTTCAAAGCCCTCTAAGCTGTTTATTACATCATTTTCCATGTTTACTTCACAAATAATAGCTCCTTTATCACACCGCTACTGCTTGACCTCACACAAATCGCTGACTATTTGTCTTAGCAGCGAAGTTCCCACAGCGGCCGTGTGATTCACGGTTCCCAGCAGGAACACCCCACTAGCCTGATTGCTCTGCTTGTGTTCTGCTGCCCAGCTCCTTTCGGAAAAAGCTGATCCCAGATTTGGTCTCTGTTTTGGATTCCCTCACATCGCCCTGATTCAACTGCACTGCTAATCTCAGTTGTAGCTTAAGAGCTTTTTCAGAGCATCAGCTCTAAAATTCAATACAAAACATGGTTCACCCAAAGGAGAAAATGTAAGGGGCCGCATCTGCTTTGAAATGTGATCGCTCACTGACCTGTATTTCAGATCGCACTTATGTTATTTTATTTTCTTCCCACAGATCCTGAGCAACCATTTGTCCATCCCTATCATACGGCACCTTACATCCTGTTCATCTTCAGGCATGAGACCAGCCTCGTGGTCCCCTGCCGGACATCCTCTCCTGATACTGTCGTAACACTGACAGGGGTAAGACCTCACGAAGACAATCATTTCACTGCTCGTGCCTTTCACTTGCAGGTTAAGTTGTTTTATTGTACTCTGTATAGTATATAGTATGTGTTCATTGTTTGACATGGACTTTGAAGTAAAGCAAGATTGCTACTGATGTCACAGCAGGCTGTCCTTAACTTAACTCATCTTTGGAAAAAAAAAAACTGTTTCCACTCTGTGTTTAAGACGCCTCACTGGTTCTCACACCCTTTGTGTGTTAAATCACTCTAGCACACAGAAACAGACCAGGGACAGTGGCGTGTCTGAGGGAAGCTCAGGGGCGGTGAAGGGAGTCTTTCTGTCTGCTTCCTGTATGAGCAGGAAGGTGCTCCAAGAGTGCTTTTCTCAGAATAGACTCTCGACTAAATTTAGTCCCCCATCTCTTACAAACATCAGGAAATGCAGTAGAACAACAGCACACACTGCGTCCAGTCTCAGGAAACAACAGGTAGTTGCAACATTTGATACCAGAATGCAGCAGAAGATGTCGGTGGAGGAGCGCTCCCTCAGTGATGTTGTTTGCACAATGCTTGCAGTGCCATGCCAGCCACAGACGGGTGTGCTTTTTTATCATATCCGAAGCATTGATATACGAGCACGTGACATAGAGCCTACTGTGGACAAACACTTATGACTCAGATGGCACAGATAGTGGTCGTGTGACCTTCCTGCTCTTGGTAAATCTATGGCACTCCTCCTTCCTGCTCCCTTTCCTTCCTTCCTTCCTTCCCTTCCCTTGCCTCCTCTCCCGCTCCAACTCCTGGCATAAGAACAAACATCAGCAGACACGTACATCCTTTTCCGAGTCTGCAATGTTTTGTGCTCCATTGCATAAATGATTATAGAGGTTACACTCCACAAAACAATAAAAGCAAATTAGACTTCCACTCTGACAGAGTCTGTCCCCAGCTAAGCCCAGTAGAGTGTGAGATACATGTTAAATGAAGTTGAGTGCATTACACTAAAGCCTGTCCGGCTCACTGATCTCTAACAAACATCACAGACATCACCAGACATCTCTGGGTACTGACGAAACATCTGTGCTCTCTTTCATCGCAGATCCCACCTTTACCAGAGAAAATTAATAAGGAAATGGTGTGGGATCCGATGGTGGGATTCAAGATCCCCTACGATCCCGAAAAAGTGTGTTTCTTACTCACCTGTCACACAGTGGTCAACGGCCATGAGTACAAGTCAATGTACATCCCTAGGAGACATAGTGAGTGTGTCTTTTTGTCCAAACTTGAAGAATAGAGGTGTTGATTTCTCTGTGTGTTGAACATTTCAGTGTCCTTATATCTGTCTCCATTTTACAGCACTTGTTCTTAAAAATGTGAAGATCACCCCAGATCGGGTCAGAGTGTTGGTCGGAGACACCCTCAACCTCAACTGCACTGGTGAGACCACCTATAATGGAAGAATCAACTTCACATGGGAGTTTCCAAGGAAGAAAGTAAGTTAAGGATTTACTGTTGACACTGCATGTAAAAGGGACCCTCACAGGTTGTAGCAGTGGATTTCATGGTACATCTTTTGCTTTCAGGAAAATCAGCATTACATGAACAAGACCAAAGACGACCCTGCTGCAGTTGTTGTGATGAGCAAGGCTTTAGTCTTGTCAAACATTACCATGGAGGATAAGGGGGTGTACCACTGCAGAGCTGAGATTGAACCCACCAAACCTGAGAATGCCTCAGTAAAAGTTCTTGTTTTTGGTGAGCATGCCTTGGATGAGCGCTGAAGTTTATCACACACTATAAACATGTAACTAAATGATCACACAAAGAAAGCATCTAAATTATCGTCTCACTATGGTGATATTGTAACTATATGATAATGACTGTGCTCTTGTGTCTGTATTCTTCTGGCATGGATTCCAATGTCTGTTACTAATTTTTCTTCCAGAGCATCCATTCCTCAATGTTTCCTATAAGCATGAGCGGCATAGTACAGTGACTGTCAGAGAAGGCAGAAAGAAGCTTGTGTTTGAGCCCAAGGTCAACGCTCTGCCACCAGCACAGGTGTTAGGATGGTAAGCAATGGTTTAGATTATGTACTGAGCATATGAGCATGTACATTTAAGGCTGTGGCAAGCGCTTAATTAAAACTTTATGTCAACTTCCCATTCATTCCTTTCATTGATTATTATTGTTATCTGTGATTTTTTTTTTTAATTCCGTGCCTCCAATTGTTAGGTATAAAGATGGGGTCCCTATCAGGAAGAATTCCACCTGTTACAAGAGGTCTGGCTTCAACTTGATCATTACTGATGTGCAGGAGAAGCATGCTGGGGTCTTCACCGTAAGCCTGGGCAACCATGCAAAGGGCTTGTACAGGAATCTGAGCTACACTCTGGTAGTCGAAGGTAAGCTGTTGCCATGAACCTGATAATGACTGCTGATCCTAAGGAAATGAAGCAGTGCCTCTGCTGTGGACTGAGGCTGCCTCAGCACTGTGGCTGCTTTCAGTACAGTTCACTGGACGGCAGGTAGCAGCTCTAGTATGAGAGGAATTTGAGGGCTTGTTGATTCCAGGCCTGGATTGACGTAGCAGGGGCAGCTGTTGTTGATTATTGGGGCTCTTTTGAAGGGGCTTGGCGCAGTGTGTAAATGGCCTGGGCTCTATTCTGCACGCAGACTCCTGCCGCTCCATACCCCCTCTAGTCCCCAGCATTTATTTGCATCCTCACCATGTGTACACACAGTGCAGCTCACATAAACAACATGTTCTATACAGTATGTGCACAGCTTGAGGAAAACGAGGACTGAGCATGTAATTCATTGTTAGGGTGACTTTGGGAAGAACACTGATAGCTGTCAGCACGAGAGGTTATAAATGTTTAAGCGTTTGTAAACTTGAATGAAGTCTGCTCACTATGGAGAACAGAGAGGTTTACCATGGGGGGCAGAGCTATTTTCACTGCATTCTTTAAACATTATCTAGGAATCCTAATAGCGTGCCAAAAAGTGGAAAAATCAACCCCCTTCTGGCTTGTATAAGCTTTATTTATGGTCCTTGACTGTCCCACTTTGCAAAACTTTAATTTATTGCAATGACAAAAAATAAAACACACAGACACAAACAAAGTGTAGATAGATTCCTGGTATCAATTAGGGAACTATTTTAAACTTTGTTCATCAGATGTTTAGAGACTGCTGCAGCGCACCAGATTATGAATGTGATAGAGTGTGCCTGTGTGTTCATATGTGTGTGTGTTTGGTGGGAAGTAGATGCAAGTTTTTTACTTTCCCAAGCCATGTTGCTGTGTGTAGCTTGACTATTTCAGCTGGCCAAAATGGAGATATATGGCGAAGTGATGTGGACTGCCTCCTGAGGTGGCACTAGGATCTTTGTCTGTTGATTTGCTGACCTGGGCATGGGCCACACTGGGGTCGTACTTTGACCTACAGCCCCGGGCTAGCCAATCATCCTGCCATTCTTCTCATACACAGTGTCTAAAGGACAACTGGTGTCAATGGCACCCTTTTCATGGCTATCCATCATGACTGTCACCTCTCATTATAAAGACATTATGAGATTCCACAGTAGGCTGAGCTGGGATGGTTGATCTAACCTGTTGTCTCTCTCTCTCTCTCTCTCTCCTAATCTCCCTTTATTTTGTGTGTGTGTGTGTGTGTGTGCGTGCGCCTGTGCACTTGTGTGTGTTTACATGCACTTCTCTCTCACAGTGAAGCCAACTATTTCAGAGGCGGAGCTGGCCTCTGTGGACGTGCAGCCCTACATGTTTGGCAAGCAGTATCAGCTAACCTGCACTGCTTACGGGTTGCCCTTACCAACCATCACTTGGCTCTGGCAGCCGTGTCACTCGGACCCCACACTTATGGAGTGAGTCACCTTCTCGCTATGTTGCAAGCATCAAAATGTTTAAAGTAGATTTTCTGCATTCACGCTGTGTTAACTTGAAGAACTGAAAGCATATCAGAGTTTGAATCATGTTTTCTTGATTCAAAATCAACTGCATGCCACTGTTACCTATTGTGTACTCTATGTACATTTTTAGTCGCCAGTTTACAAGAGATTAAAAGATTCCTGTTACTCTTTACTCTTTGTCCAGAAAACTGTTAACACAGTTTGTTTCTTTGTCATCTGTCAGGCTGAACAAAAATGGTAGATCATGTAAATGTGTCTACTCCAGTGTATGTGTTGTTTTTTTTTTAATTGCAGAGGGTTTGCACAAATTGCACAGCGCTGTTGAGGGACAAAACCTTGAGTATCGCCGCAGTGCTGAATTCACAAATGCACAGATTTAACGGTCGATAAGTGTAGTCAGAGCCACAAGCATATGACGGGGTTCCCACTACATCAAACAGATCTGCATTGACTGGGTTGACTCAGCCCAGAATGTGACACATTAATCAAAGAAACGCAGCCCTCGAGAACTGCCCTCTCGTTTGTGGTCAGTGGCTGTGTAGACTGAAGGGGGAACACTGGGAAGATATATTAATCTCAGATTCCCCCAGCTGTTACACAGCCAAACAGAAATGAACGTATGAGTGACTGTGCAAGAATACCGGCCTGCTAGTGAACCCACAAACAAGATGAACATTCCCTGAGGTCCTGGCTCGTCAACGACAGCAGGAGACCCGCGAGTCGTAAGATCAAGAAAACAATGGGCCATTACCCTTTGGTTATCAGGCCCCAACACCATTAACAAAAACAACACTGTGGACTTCTGCACAAGAAAGACTAAATTATGTTATGTATTAGTCCACTTGTGCCTCCATTATATTATTATTATTGTTATTATTATATTCAGTAGATTATCTCAAACACCCAGTTGTACTCGCCAGATTTATGATAAATAATAGCAGGGCGGCAGTTGGGTCAAGGAAAGCAACTCTTCTGCAGGTCTAAAGATAATCAGGACTGGCACTAGGAACAGTGGCTGGGCTGTGGCAGACAGCTAATGAGACAGAGGAACAGCTATAGCCTGGTGGGAGGCCAATTGTGCAAAATGTTTGTTTTATACAGCCCTGACCCTGTAAAGTACCTGTCACTGTAGATCCAACATGTGGCCCTTCAAGATCGTATCTCATCTAGATCTTTGGGAGTTTGGAGAGGAGGGGAAAAACGGAGTGTGGGGGGGTTTAGGGGTGAGGGAAGCTTGCTATGTTGGATGTGTAATGAGGCTGATAGTGTAGGGGCAGAATTATGGGGGTGTCTTTATCACCAGGTTGAGAAGTTATCAGCTGTCCCTTGTTGACCGACAAGGTCTTAGGATCAGCCTTATCTCCTCTGGCCAGAACGTGGAGGGGGGGTTTCCTGTACGAGGTGACGCACAGCACAGCCCTTCCTGTCGCTGTTGCTGTTTCCTCCTCTGCCTCTCCTCTCATCAAGCTGATTGTTCCCCACCGCGGGCGGTGAAGGGTTTGGGGGTGGGGGTCAAATCAAGGCTTGTCTAGGTTTTATTACCCAGACAGGCTGGTCTGGACCTGGACTCTACCGGGATCAGTCTTAGCGGTCTGTTACAATACCCTCAGCACTTCAGAGGTCTTTTACAATAGGACAGCAAGTTGCACATTATAATAGTGTGATCTGAGCAGGATGTGTTTGCGCAGTACATCAAGTTTCCCAATTAGAACCACATGAAAGTGTGCTTTTTTCTTCTGTGTTATGTTGTTTAAGGTCCATGTGTATCAGTCTCTACACATACTGACAGCATGACTAGATGGTCAGTCTTACTACATTTTCTCTTGTTCTGCAGTTGCATTGCTTCCACTGAGACAATCACAGTCAATGTCGATGACAGGAGAAATTACTCCAATAACTGGATTAAGAGCATAAACGTCAAGCCTGAACTGGTTAAAGGAAAAAACAAGGTATGTGGTTTAACTTTGTGTGTACTGTTTCCATGTGTTTTGTTTTGTTTTTAAATGGATGCACTTGTAGCATACTTTCTTCGCTGTGAAATGTGGTTGAAAATTAGCAGTAACCAGCTCAACAGTAGGATTTATGAGAACTGGATCAAGAATAGCCAATAGCTCAGTCAGATTTAAGTAGAAATCTTCCGTGACTGGGGCTTGAAAGTCAGATTCAACATCTGAAATCCATAAATCAGGCAATTTTCCTCATATTGGATGTGATGCAGTGTGTCTCTTCACTGAGAATGATTCATTTTGTCTGCATTAGTTTTGACTTGTGTAACTGTGACCAAAACTCATGAAAAGGCCCTCCAAGGTCCCTTTTAAAGAAATCAGATTTGTGTACTCAATGCCACACTTGATTTATTCTTGGAGTAAGCTGGGAAAATTACTTGGTTTCATGCATATGATGTACTACATCTGAAAAAGAAGATGCTATATTGATGAATACTGCACATTTGAAACATAGATTTAAGAGCTAACATAGTTAGCATTAGTTTTGCTTTGGTGCAATGGCCTTCCTATCAGGAGCAAGATCTCCCTGCCCTTTGAGGCCCTCACTTCTGAAATGGTGCACCCAAAACTGAAAGACATAATTCATTTCCCTCTAATGGAGTGAAATACACCCTCAGTTTAAAATTTTTTCATATGATGAAGGCCTGTAAATAAAGCAGCTATAGCTTCATCCTAGTCCTTGCCAAACACACATCTTTTACTCTGACATCAGTTAATCTTTTCAGCTGTTGAGACTCTTAGAGCTAAGCCTTATAAACAGAACAAAAGCTATATGGCTTAAGTCATGCGTGTGCCAAGAGCTGAGAACAGACTTTTATAAATTCTGCCCAACAAACATTACCTATCAAGATGAGCCACTATACACACTGAAAAACAGCTGGAGTTGACTTTTGTTATCTAAGCATATATTGCTGTAATTGCACATAATATAATTAGATCACTTCTCTAATTTGATTTGATCATGAAAACATTGCATTTAAGCAAATAAGAATGATCTTGGTCAGGCCTATGAATTTAAGTAGATTTAGTTGTCTTACACCTCAGAATATTGTTATCTACGACATCAATGTGTTCTCTATCAGTCTGTCATATTTTCTCAGGAAACATCAAACACACATTGCCACGCAAACTCCCAAAAATGCCACACAGTGAGGAAACTGTAGACATTTCTGCGAATGTCCTGTGGGAGCCTGTTACTAAAACTGTTCACCCCAAACCTAATTAACAGCAGGCCGCGAGAGTCTGTCTATTGGATTAGGTTAAAGAAACCCATTACAGCAGGGTCAAATTAGGGCACAAATTCATTGGCATACAAGTTTTCAGCAGGAGACAGAATCAGTGATCATCATTCTCAATCCAGACTTTTTTTTGTTCACTGTTGTCACCTGTGTTTCTGGTGCATAAGTATAGAGGTGATTCAACTGTTTGCTCACCAAGTAATTGTAAATCTGGCCGTTTTCACAGGGCATCAGTTCTAATATGTCTCTGACATAAATAGGGAGGGACCACTTATTTACAAGTACTTGCGGCCAACCGCTGGTGCTTTATGAGGGTGAGGACTAAGGGTCAATGATAACAAGCAGCAGTTTAAAAGAAGAGGGATTTGTTGGAAGTGAATTCCTCTCTGTCACCCCACATAAATCGTGTTGGCCCGTGAATAAGAACGTAGTCAGGGCCGGGCCTCTGAGCGGCTCTCCAAAAAGGCCCAGTAGAGAGGGAGACTGGCCCGGGTCATAATAAAAGGAAAACACCGGGGGAAGGCATGGGCACAGAGGTCACAGTGCGCCTGGTCAGGTCACCTCTTAGGGACTGTGCGTAATCGTTTAAATGACTGTTTTCGAGCTTGGGTTACATTATGGTGGGTAACAGCCGTAACATAATACCATAAGGCCACTCCATCAGTGTTTTGACAAATGTTAGAGCAGCATGAATTGGACAGTATGATATAACTTTTTAACACTTATTCTTTTACAGCCTGAGTGTTTGTGTGGTGAACATTGTGAGTACAGGGAGGCTGAAATTGTTTCATGGCTACAGCTGTGGGTCTGACAGTCTACACAATAGGTCCTACAAGCCCAGGAAGTTTAGTCCAGCATACACCCAGACAATACACCCACATCATTCACTCTCTTTGATGTAGCTGACTGCCCCCAAAAAACAGATGTCACTGTGAACACTGAACAGAACCCCACACAGGCTGGCCCTCACCCAAGTTTCACATATTATTTTGTCTATTTAAGCCATTAAAATGTTGTAATGTGCAGTGACAGAATTGAGTGTGGCATTAGAAGTGCTTTCCAGGAAATGGACATTGAGCCCCAGCAGTAGATGTATAGCGCAGGTTTGAAGCCACTCAGTGGGTTTTAAACTCCAGATGTATCCTTTCATTAATGTGACACACTGGAGAGTATAAACCAGACCAGGTTTTGGTCCAGACCTCTCACCCGCCTGTTAACACCGACTCACTTCTCTGACCAGGAATTGTGAAGTTAAGCATTTGTTGTGTATCTCAGCCTATTTTATTCTGCTTTCAATAATCAGTAATAATTTCCTTTTTGATTCCAATTAGACTGTGAGTACCCTGGTGATAGGAGAGGCTAACGTATCAGGAAATTACTCCTGTGTGGCCCAGAATGAAGTTGGCAGCAGCATAATGACGATCCCTTTCTACGTTGACGGTAAGTGGGTCACGACAGCTGAAATACCAACATTTAAACTGTATCTGCTTAAGAGCATGCAGAAATACTGCTGAGTTTTACTGCAATAATTGCAAAGCGCATTATATTGTGCACAGGATTCTTTCAAATTATCTACTGTACACATCCGGTACATGCTGTAATGAATTGCAAGAACAGCAAAGGAATGTGCAGATTGTATTGTGCAATAAAGAAACCAGAGGGGGGCATTAATTGAAACCATCTTCCACTGTAGCTGAGCAGCTTCAGGGCGGAAGAGAGGCAAACTTGTCCTGAGCCATATGGAGTGTTATAATGGCACGCGTTTGAAAACAGCTATGAATAACTGCATTCCTGCTCCGGTGCCAGCAGGTCATTCCTCTTTATCAGTGAGCCTTGTGCTTCGAGAATTTTCTTTTTTTATGTGCCGCTGAGCAGTTCCAAATGTTTCCAAAATGAATATCCATTGAGACAGTTATGTAATGATAGTGGAGATGAGGTGTCACTGCACACAAGTGCGGTTCACTTTGCAGCAAAGTGAATCACATTTCTTTAAAAACTGAGTGAATCACAGCTCAACTGTGAAGGATCGCTCTTGGAGAGGGATGGATGTAGGTGAACCCATAACTGAGGGGATGCCAAGTACGAAAAATTAGTCTCCCAGAGTGGGAGAATTCCCCAGAGGAATCACGCTCTCTTTCAGAGGTGAGGGGGACGGAGAATGATGGAATGCTGCTAAAAAAGAGGACAGAATTGTAATAACAGCTGTCCCCTCTTACGGAACACAGAATGCTTTCCAGCAATCTGAATAAACAAGCACAGTCTGGTTCCCCTGGGGCCCAGACTCAGCTTCTCTCCAACTGGATGAGTGCAGGAGTGCCATCAGCAATGCTGTCCACCGGCAACGTGCTTCCAATTAACAGTGATGAAACAGGAAATAACTGCAAATTTGACATTCCTGGCCTTGCGACGAGCAGCTTTGTGTCCAAAGCCATAGCCAAAATAGGATCTTGGGCCAGTAGGATACGTGTCGCTATTCATGCATGTAAAACAGATGATTTGGTCTCTACTTTGTCACACCAGATCACTCTGAGGAAATTACCATCCAACCTCGGGCAGCCATCGAGGGGAATGACGTCAGTCTGATCTGTCGGGCGGCTCGCTACGTCTACACGGACCTACAGTGGTTGGATTCTTTGAATCAAACGATCACTTCCAATGTGTCCAGTCTCCAGCTCAGCCGCTACTCCATTTCTCTTTCTCTCCATCTGCATAATGTGTCCCAAAAGAGCACTGCAGGTTACAAGTGCCAAGCATACAAGGTCCACAAGGGGCTTGAATTCAAGAGGGCTGCACTCACTGTGGATGGTAAGTTAGAGGAGGACATGAGCAGCTGATTGCATTTCTACTGTAATTGTTACTGATTACAACACCATTTCTGTTGCGTAATAGTCAGCTGATGTACTGAGATAAAATTAGTCATTCTGTACAAGTGTGGTCCTGTGATGCATGCTACTTTACGGTTAGCACATACAGGAACAGACAAAGCAGTCAAGCAACACTTGATGAGTTGCATGATTGAGTAAAGTTTTTGTTGCTTTTTGTTGTTTCCTTTGGTGCAGCGAGAAAACGCCCCTGGCTAAGTCAGAATCTGACAAATCAAGATGTGAATAGCAGCAGCACCCTGATGCTGGCTTGCTTCGCTCTGGGAGTTCCTCATCCCGATATCACGTGGAGCAAAAATGGTGTTCCAGTGGAAGAAGGACCAGGTAAGATGAGAGTAGTATTGCATGTGCCATGGTCATATTAGAAATTATTATGACAATTTTGGCGACCAATGGCACAAGCACAGTCCTGGCATAGTGCTGCACAGACTGGATGAAGAGCTGGAAGAGAATGAATACGTTCTGTTATTAGCTGGACAACATAATCACCAGGTGGAGCTATCATTCCCTTTGAAAGCTGCTGACATGCCAACATTTCTCCAGAGGAAATTGTTATTCATTGGAACGCATATAGTCCCACAGCACAAGTACACATGTATATGATTCAGAGTGCAGGTGATGCCACTTCTTAAACTGAATATACGTTAAGTTCATATCTATGCATAGTATACTACTACGACATACATACTAGTATGGTAGAATGTGCTTACATTATCACAGCCTGTTTGACATAGTTGCATTCTAGTAGAAATATATGTGTTTGTATGCAGTCAATAATACCACTCCCCCAAATACTGTGAGAAAATAGTATGCTAAATCCCTCCCATTGAAAATATTATATCTGGCTAATGGTGTTTGACGTTTTGCTGATGTATTTTGAGGTCAGCCACACTTTTTACAACCTCAAGTGTCTGAAGAAAGCAGCATTTCATCAGTTTTTGCACTCCTGCCAGTCCAGAGTGTTAAATCCTACATCAGCTTGACTGAGAGCTTGTGTGTTGCAGGTATCACACTGGGTGAAGACGGGGTTCTGACCATCGAGAGGGTGAAGAAAGACGATGAGGGTCTGTACGAGTGTACTGCCAAAAACACTGAGGGTGTCGTTAAAACAAGTGCCGTTGTTACTGTGCTCGGTAAGTCCTGCAGACACCTTGGGGTATTAAATACCAAACCATCAAAAAAAGATCAACAGTCCAACCTGTGCTGGTGACAATACTGCCTTATCAGTGTGAAGCGGAGTGTGCTACAGTCAGTCAGCTACAGATCACATCAGATACACGTATCATCACTGCATATCCAATCAAAGGGTCTCCGGGGCCCTTTTTGCCTTGTGTTTTCTTGTCACCACTGCAAATAGCTCTGGTCTGACTTCAGCATGAAAAGTCTCCCTTGACAGAAAATCTGTAGCTGCCAGGAATGCCAAGCGAATTCCTTCTGGGTTTTATGATCAAGGATCTGGCTGAGGATCCTTACCTTGAGTACGTGACCTCTGTCAAGTGTTAAGAGTTCCACTAATGAGTGCAAAGAGATTGACTGCTGCAGCAGCCAAGGGACTGGAAACACACCGTAGATAATTGCAGTAGAAGGCCTGCCTCTAAACATGTGTGCCTGTGGACTTTACATGTAAAATGAATGGTACGTGAAGGTGAGGATGGCCATGTAGGTGAGATACCATGCAAGCAGTTTTATCCACATCTCGGCCCTTAAATAGGTTCTTATTCAGGTGAACTTGAATTTCTCTCAGTGATCAGCTTCAGAGTTATTGTTATCCATTCCATTTCCACCACAAAGATATTTCAGTAACAAGCTGTATGCCTGACCTGCTTTGACTGTTTGTTTATGCATGAAATGAGAGCCGGAAAAACTTTGTGCCGATTCAAAGCTTACATAGTGCCGACATGGAGAGTGAGAAAAAAGTGTTTGGAAGAAAACACTATAGGAAAAAGTGTGGTATGCATGTTCCAAACAAACCAGACACCAATATGTGTTTCCACTTCCTCTTTGTATACAGTCTCTCAGAGAAAAAGAAAAATAATAAAAGTCTCAACATCTCCAGGCTAAAAACAGGCTTTCTGTTTGTAAATTTGTAACAGATTGTTTCCTTTTGATCACAATTCGTCACAAATCTCCGTCAATATAATGTGACAAGTTATGAGATCATGAAAAGTACACAGTGGTATTTTTGCCAAAGTGGTCTGGTAGTTTACGACAGTTCTTCTCTCTCCAGGGGACGAAGGGAAGCCAAACGTTGAGGTAATCATTTTGGTGTGCACAGGAGCTGCAGCAACGTTCCTCTGGCTCATGCTTATCCTCTTCATCCGCAAGCTTAGGAAGGTAAGGCGTTACATTACCCCTTTTTCTCAGAAACCACACGAGATTAGCATTTGCCAAGATGTGGAAAGTTCAAACAGTCAAATGAGCGACATCACATTTGTGAAATTTTTGTGGATCTGTTTCTACGAATTCGGCTCCACTGACTTTATGGAAGCGACTGACTCATGTCTCTTGTGAAATAGAGTTTAATGGAAGGATAAATTTAGCCGATGTTTATGATTTCCACATTTCCTGACAATTGGCAAGTGCTTAGCTCATGTTTGTATGTACGGTAAGACCCCAAAGGAGAACACAGTGTGCTCATGCTTAAAAAAAGCCATTTTTGTGCCTTTGACCATTTTCACTATTTACTGATCGTTTAAAATGAAACATGAGTTCAAAACTCACATTGCGCTGTAGCTGTCATTGTCAAAAACGTCTTTACGATAATCACGATATTCATATTTGTCCTCTAACACCCTCAGCAACCAGCACACTATAAGATGGGTCCATCTATTATCATTGACCCTGATGAGTGTCCCCTCGAGGAGCAGAATGATCTTCTTCAGTATGACAGCAGCAAATGGGAGTTTCCCCGAGACCGCCTGCGACTAGGTGAGCGCCTCAGTCTTACCAATGTGAGGAATAACGTTTCAACTTTTAAACACATTCAGTTGCTTGATCTAAATCTAAAAGGGGTTGCACATTGTTGTTGACGTGATGGTTAAACAACAACAGAGCATTCAGTCACGCTCGAGATAAAATATCAATGAAATATTCTTGTCTTTATGTATGTCCTGTCTTTTTGTATATCCTGTCTGTCCTCGATGATTTGTTTTTTTGTGGTGAATGGATGAGATGAGGCAAAGCTTTTACTCAAACTTAGATTTACATCACTGTGTGTGACATCTCTGGGTTGAGCATATTTTATTGGTGCTGTCTGCCTGAAAGTCCAACCACACGACAGCTTGCAGATGGCAAAAAAAAAAATATAAGGTTAAAAAGCTCGTTTTAAAAGTGGTTCATTGTAGGGATATATGCACGGAGAAACATGGAATAGGTGCTGCCCCCTCATTAGTTATCAGGGACCTGCACTGTCATCCAGTCTTAAATGACTAATACACACACATGGGAAAACTGGTGATCAGAGCTCCAGCATGTTGTTTTAATTACAGACCCATTGCCTGACGGACAGGGAATCCAGTTTGATTTTCTGCCTGAGGAACAGGAAACTCTAATGTCGCCCCACTTACCAAATGCCTTCTTCCTTTGCCAGGCAAAACTCTTGGCCACGGAGCTTTTGGCAAAGTGGTGGAGGCCTCTGCTTTTGGGATCGACAAACTCTCAACCTGCAAGACTGTTGCTGTCAAAATGCTTAAAGGTAAGATGTCGAGAACTCCATTTGAAAAAAACTGTGCACTTGTATACAAAACCTGCAGGTCTTCTTCCCATAACTGCATAGCTGTAGGCCCTCTAGTTCATCTTAGGTAACACCACTCGTGATAGACCGGCCAGCATTAACACAATGTTTACTCTTGGATATCAGATGAATAACAGCTATCTGCCTTTTCTGCAGAGGGTTTATTTCTTGTGCACATTACAGACTTGTGAGCTACAGCACCACATGTGCCAGCAATTAACGTTTGTATGGCATATTGGTTCAAAGCAAAGCATGCAACGTCTGCTCTACGCAAAGTGCAGTTAGAGGTAAAGGCTAAGAGCTCTAACCCCGTCCTTGATGAAGAGATTGAGTGCGTGCAGATCTGAGAGCGAGGATCAGAATGTCTAAAATCTGCAGGCCAAGAAGGAAAGTTCAAAAGTGTAGTATTCAAGTACAGGATGAGCTATAAAAATATGTTTATGTTTGACACATTGTAGAGATTTTAGCATTTGAAAACTATCCTCTGTCTCCAGCCTTGTTTCTTAAGAGGAATTATTTATAATCCCATTCCAAAGTCTTTCCAAATATTCACAATAAACCATAAAACCAGGAAAACCAGCTAGTAAAAAGTAGTTTGACTGCAGATGTTTAGCTATTTCATTCACCACAGCTTTATGTGTGAAAGACATCTAATTTTCAAAAAATGTTCTTTGCATTACTAGAGACGCAAACCTATTAGCGATTGGTGATATGGGATGAAAAATAGGTCTGTTGGTTAGAAGTACTAGTGGTCACTGTCATGCTGTTTATCATGTCTCAGCATAAATCACAGGCTCTCTGAGAGGAACTGACTCTCCTGCTGTTGTTGGTTGTAGGTCAAACTTAATGGAAAGCAGCAGGTCTCCTCAAATTGACCGTGGTTTAGCTACAGACTCCCTGGCTGCTTTAGTGTCTAGCTCATAAATATCTGCTTGGTCAAAGAAACATAAAACAACCTCTCAGTCTTTATTTTCATAATTCAAGGTGAAGATAAGGTATGTAATGTGAGCACAGTTTTATTTCTCTAATTGTGTTGGCATTTATCTTTGAGGACATCCTCCATCAAAAGCTGCTTCTTATCACTGGGCTTAAAGCAATATTATTATTTTTCCATCAAATTTAATGAGCTCTCAAAATTAAATTCCCCAGTAATCCAGCCACCAGGGTTCAGGCTTGTTTTCTCACTTTCTTCTTGAAATGTAAAGCAAGGTGGAAAAAAATTTCATCCAGATGTTCAGATTTTATATCTACACATTTTGTTATAGGTATTTCATATATTGTTGTCATACTGCATGAGATTTCAGACGAGTTGGTGAATTAAACAAACTTTAAGGTTTACTATGCAGGAATTGTCAGTTACTGTTTGTAAACAAACAGATTTTGGCGCCGCGTCTTCCTCATTGATGGTGCTTGTGGCACCTGGTTGACCTCACCTGCACGTTGTTATTGGCTGGGGGCCACACACCAGCTGCCCAAAGGTTGCAGCCCAGAAACATCTGAACCACAGATGGGAAGAAAATAAGCCAATACTGACAGAGGGCAGGATCTCTGCTGATAAAAACACCTCCACACACTTCTAGTGGGTCATAAGTGATGATTGATTACTTTTGTATGAGTCTATACTTTGTTTGTTCGTAAGAATCAGACAAATACAACCACCTCAGAACACACTGTTAAGACAGACATCAAACAGTCAAGAATTAAGTACAAGAAAATGAAATGCAAATGACTCACCTGTTGAACAGAGCTATACAGGAAGGAATGAAGGGTCTCTGGGCACGGGGAGTACTCACAGGCAGCCCCCTCTATCTCTGTTGTGATGGTAACAACAGGTACTCACAATAGAGAGGGTGTGAGACATCACTGAAGATTTTAACCCTTTCCTCATCACTCAGGACTCACAAAGCAGCGTCATGCTGTAATGTTGTTGACCTGCATCTTACTGGGCATATTAACGCTGTGTCATTAGTGTCACTCAAATCTCTGTGTTTGCCTGTTAGTTTATTGTCGTGATTCTGTGTTGCTGCTGCTCTTGACCAGGTCTGCCTTGGAAAAGTGATCTGTGATTTCAAAGGGACAAATCTGTTTGAATAAAGGCTAAAAAGGAAACAAAAACTATAAACAGAGAGAAATGTCAGGCAAAAAATCCCAGAGAGTTAGAACATTGAATGGAGTGAGCAATAGACACTCCAGAATGTAAATCCTTTCAGTCAGGCTGTTCAATGATATATGAACCAATGCTGAACGTGTTCTATGTGTGTTTGCATCATTACAGGAGGCGCAACGTCAAATGAGCGGAAAGCTCTGATGTCAGAGTTGAAGATCCTGATCCACATTGGCCATCACCTGAATGTGGTCAACCTGCTGGGAGCCTGCACAAAACCTGGAGGTGAGCTTTAATACTGAAGGACTGTAATCCCACTGTTTTGATACTTGGCTGTAGAAAATATAATTAAACTGCAGCTAGATCGCCTGTTGGATTGTCAGGTTAACTTAACTTAACAAAGTTAAGCATCTGTCTTTCTGGCCTTTCTTTATTGTGAACTTTCACATGCCGCTGGAACAAGCATAAAAAATATTCCTCTTAACAGGCCCTCTGATGATGATAGTGGAGTTCTGCAAATATGGCAACTTGTCCAACTATTTGAGAAGCAAGAGAGATGACTTTATCGTCTACAAGGTGAGTCACGAGCTGCATGATTTAGAGCGGCGTGAGCAGGGAGTGACTGTTTTGACAGCTATCTGCTGTTGGAAAGCCCCATGCATGTCAGCAGCACTGTTTAAACTCATCTCATTTAACTTGATATATGTGTGCTGGTCAGAGCCAGGACGGTAAGATGGTGTCGTCAGGATCGGGCTGCGAGCTGAGCGAGCTGATGAAGCGCCGCCTGGAGAGCGTGGCCAGCACCGGAAGCTCAGCCAGCTCTGGCTTCATCGAAGATAAGAGCTACTGCGACTCAGAGGAAGAGGAAGAAGGTAAAGGCCAAGCACGTCTTGCTTCCCTTCAACTCCCGCACCCCTCCTCCCTCTGTTTGTCCCTCCTGCTGCCTCCCTCCTCTCACCTCTGCTCCGCCCCTCCTGCCCAGGATCGAAAGCTCCCCTTAAATTGTTTTCTTGCCTGAGTCTGATGGGACGTTTCCTCCTCCTGTTCAGCAGTACAATCACTGCAGCAGGAGCCACTGTCACCCCACTGAGTCTGGGGAGGCGTCTGTTTATTTCCTGTCCTGACCTGAGTACTGCTCCGCTCTCTGGCTCCGGCTCAGGCACGGCACGTCGGCCATGTTGTTCCTGATGTGTTATTTCTTGTTTGATTAGCTGTTTACTCAGGTGGACCAGTGGAAGGACTCCTTGTGAGTTCCTCTCTTAGACCCCCAACCGGCACACTGGGCCCATTATCACACATTTCACCTGACATCTGAAAAATAGGGGATATTGTGATTTGTTTTTATCTCTGTTCTGTAAAGGATGTTTTAAAGACGGATTGCGTAGGAAGACGGATTGTTAATAGGATGTGTTTCAGTCCGAGACTTTTTGAGAATCATGACTATTTCATTGATTTATCTGACAGGCGAAGAGAGCTGCTGATTACAGTGACTGCATTTAAAAACTAGATGAGGAGGGTTATTTTCCTTAATTTAAAAGCCACATATATCCAGATTGAAATATCAGTCTCACTTACGATGTTCTTCTGTTTCACAGAATCTGAGGATTTATATAAGAGAGTCCTGACTTTGGAAGATTTAATTTGCTACAGTTTCCAAGTTGCAAAAGGCATGGAGTTCTTGGCTTCACGCAAGGTACATTATTTATTTATTTATTGTAATTTATGTTGGAATTGTTCTGTTTTTTATTTAAAGACTGTGTTATGTTTTACATGCAAAGTACTCGCATGAGCAGTCAAATCTTCTCAACTTCTGCACTGTAAATGAATAAATGTACTGCAAATGACAACTTAAAATATCTGGCTTCTCCTAAATTTCAGTGTGAACCATTTTGCTTCTACCATAACAAACTTTACTCAGCCATTAATGTGTTTGTTTTATAATCTTGCCCCAGTTACTTCAGTGTTTTTAAATCAGTTTAGAACTCATTCATTTTTCAAGTCATTCATGATTTTGGGGAGGCCGGATGGGACTGATTAGAGAATGAAGCCATTGTTGTAAATAACCCGTTACAGACCATTTCGTAGCCTGGATATGGAACACATCATCTCCTATTGTAATATCACTGATGACTTGACCATGTGTCACTCTACCAGCAGTCATTCTTTATGGCACTTAGGCTACCATCGTGAGGTCAATCGCATGCAGAAAACTTGAACTTACATTGTAAATGTGGCATTAAATAAGATTTTGTTTCTTACCTTTTTTTTCATCAGTGCATCCATCGTGATTTGGCTGCACGAAACATCCTACTTTCTGAGAATAATGTTGTGAAGATTTGTGATTTTGGACTCGCCAGAGACATCTACAAAGACCCAGATTATGTGCGGAAAGGAGATGTAAGTTGATCAAAGTCTAGAATTGTTTTCCAGTTGTCTGATATTTACTGTTAATATAAAACATGCAAAACAGTAAGTTACTGCTGACTTGGCAGAAAAAAGGAGAATTGAATAAATTCAGTGGTTCTTGGGAATGTCAGAAACAATCATTGAGATCAGTGTATTTGTCTGAATACTAGATAAAGGGAATGTGTTTAGGAGGCTAAATTAGGCTAAATCAGCAGCAGCTGTTCACAGTTTAAACTGCCTGGCTCTCCACAGGTGTGTAATTAGTGAGATGCCCACACAGGTGAGATAAGGGACTAAACAACTTTTCTATCTCAATACCTGCACAGGCCAGACTGCCGCTCAAGTGGATGGCACCTGAGGCCATTTTTGACAAGATCTACACGACTCAGAGTGACGTTTGGTCCTTTGGTGTTCTCATGTGGGAGATCTTCTCTCTGGGTAAGTGTCATGGCTCAGCATTGACTACTTCTACCTTTATAGTTCATACTGTTCAAGACAAATTTTCACAAAAAGTGCCCAAAACTACCTTTCAAGGAACTAAAAGGTTCCTCTAGCGTCAGGGAAACAAATCATCTGCATTCAACCTGTAGGTGCATCGGTCAAAAATGCAGAATTATTAACTGGTAAACAGCAACAACATTTCAAACACAACATTCATTACAAAAACAAATATTAGGCACAAGTTGAAACAAGGATATAGACAAAAGACAGTATACTGTGAAGGATTTGACCAATACAAAAAGGTAATATTAGCCCTTCTGTAGCAGTGTTTACAGTGGTGATTTAAGTTAAAACCTGGTTCAGAAGTGCAACCACACAGTTTGTTGAATTCTCTGTGTCTGTTTGCACAGAGTCAGATATTCTGTTGGAAAAAACTACGTCTGTTTCTGGTCAAGCATTCTAAACAAGGAGGAGCACTACCCGAACATGAGAGTAGCCTCCATCAGACCCACTTAAAATGCAGACTTCTGAAAAATTTAAAGTGAAATCACAGACTTTTGGAAAAAATATAAATTTGATTCTCATTTACTGGTAGTTTCTGTTTATTCATAATATTCCCGCATATGCATAAAGGCTGGCATCGTGAACATCTTATCAGAGATGTCCAGTCAGAGCTTAGTGGACCCGCTCGGTGCCTCTCAGCTATACGGCCTCACCAGATGCACAGGGTAATAACTGTCTTCTTCCACTGTGTAATTGTGCCTTTGGGACAAAGGGCCTGGGCCTGCATTGTCAGCCTGAGAGAACTGTTTTCATGCCACTTGTGCAAAAAAATGTTAGTGAAGTTGGACTGTGTTTTTTAGCACTGGCATGGGACATTAAAACGAGAGAACAGCTCCTTTTTAAGGTACCCGTTTCTTCCCAGCTGGCAACTCAAAGTCACTGTAACCAAGCAGTGTAAAAGTGTGCCCCCGCTGTGAAACCACTGTAGCCTTTAAGACGGCATTGTGTGTCGGTCCATGACTGCCTGTGCACTGTGGCACCGAGCTCACCACACGTTTCTATAGACTCAACGTGAAATATCGTATGTTTAAATGTCACCATGGGAAGCAGGGAAACATAAGAGTTAGAGTAAAAAAGCGGAGGACCAGAGTTGGATGTGTTGCTATTCGGTGCTTTTGAATCACTGCCATACTGTGTCATCAGCTGAAAGAAAACTGTGTCAAATTGCATATTCTTTTAAATGCAAAGCACACTGACGTCATTATGACGCTTTCCCTTTTGTCACTCCTTCCTTTTCTTGTACTCTGTCTCCCTCTTCTTCACTCTTGACACTTTCTCACCACATTTTCCGTTAAAGAAACACTTACACATCTGGGTGGTGTTAGCGGGGCCTCAGAAAAATAAATCAGGAAACAAGGATTACAAAATGACCAAAAAAATGGCAAAGACCTGAGCTTTGCAACATGATCATGTTTGGAGGTCAAAAGTTTCAGGGTAGCCAAAGTGTGTTTTTCAGGTCGCTTTGTGAACCAAAAGTGCGTCAGTTCCGTTTTGCGGGTTTAAATATCCAAAGCTTGTTGGTTCGCTTTTGATCCAGGCCTGTAGCCAAACTGGATCTGCATCACTATCTGTAAAAATGTTAAAACTTACACATTTAAGTACATATATTATATATTTCTCTAGAGCTGTAAGAAATACAAAAGAAAAGGTATGCGTCTATACAACCCCGATTCTAAAAAAGGTGTTTACTGACAACAGTTTCACAAAGTGTTTCTGAGTCCATGTAGTAACATCCTTTATACCATCATGTGTCCACAAAGTGGTGAACTTCGCTCCATCCTTGAACGACTGAGCCTTTCCAGCCTTTTCATACCCAATCATGATACTATCACTTCTTACCAATGAATTCAGAATAAGCAGATATTTCTAGAAATCAATGAAGCTGATGAGGAGAAACATTAGATATATTGTCATTGTAGTGTTTTCAATTATGTACAGGTCAAAAAATGATTAGCAATTTTAGATTGTCTTGGGACTTTTATAGTACTTTGTAAAAATGTTTTCAATATTAACTCTCAGTATTTGGGTTAATGATAATCACAGATGGACCATGAGAACAGTGACAGTTGGGATTCTAAATAATTTTTTATTTTGTTTTCTGCACAAATCACAGATTGTGTCTTTTGCTGAAGCTTTATATTTTTACTCCTAATTTCCACCCAGCACGTTATGTTCCTGCAGTGTACCTATGCTCTGCACCATGGAGGATATGCACCAAGTCTAATTTTGACAGTTGACAGGTCAAGCTGCACAGAGCAATTCAAGCCAGACAGGAAGTTAGACACATAAACAGTGTAGACAATACGATAACTTTTAAAAAAAAAATGTCCTGTGCAGACTCCCGATCATACATCAACAATAAACACAACTAAAACCATGGCAGGAACACAAACATCAAGCGAAATCGACCAAATAATCCCAGAAAGTCAACAAAGTTCGGCAGACAAAATGCTCCACTTCTGAAACGCTACTGGTGGGGATTTGGAGGGGCATAGGTCATGGAGCAAATGCGCGTCTCAAAGTGATGTCACCGATATGCGCCCACAAGCTGAATCAGCAGTTTCACTAGAAATTTGGGTAGCCACAAAGATGGTATTTTTAATTGTGTGTATTGATTCAAGCAAACAAAATTAATGTTTTAATGACTCAGGAAATTGTGTTGATAACATAGAACTGGCTTTATTTTCCAAAACTAACATAATTGACTATTGGTAGAAGGCAGTTCAGTGTATGACTGTTTTCACAGGGGGCCGAGCATGAACTAGACTTTGGCTCTAAATTCAGATTTTATTACCAACATTGTGGTTCAAGAGCAAATAAAATTAGTGCTGGTTTTGGTTTGTGAGTGATACATTTGACAGATTCATGGCACAACAATCCAAATATAACAGCATTACACATTTACTGTGTGTCATGAGTGGACCATAGTTACATCATCCAACCAGATCTAATCAAAAATCCATAAACATGTATGTATACAGCAGTTGTTACACAATCTGCAAGAGCTCGTAAACAAATCTCCAAGATGTTTTTATGTAGATTACTAGAGTTGGAAAGCCGCATGCTCTCAGCAGTAAAGGGAGTTTAATGTTCCCAGTAGGGAATCAAGAATGCAACAGAGACTGGGCAGGTGTTGTCTTTGTAACTGCACATTGTGCATAATAATCCTTTAAAACCTTAACCTGACAATCACTCAGTCTGTTGATCATATTGATATCATCTAAATGTAGTTAGGAATGTGAGCTTTTGTTGCCTCAGAGGTGTTTTTCTCCACTCTGCAGACACTTTTCCATGAAATACTGTATGTGTCAGTAGTTTGAAATGTACATTAGCGAGAAGCAGCTTTGTGATTAATGGCGCCCTGAGGATTTACTGGAGCCTTTAAAATACCTCGACAGTTTATTCAAGTATTAACACTGTATGGAAAACTGTGGTAATTATGTCACTGAGCACAGACCACTAACTTCGCTTTCTCTAAAATATTCTTACATTTCACTTCACGTTATATGTAAATGGCAACATATATCATGCCTGCATGATTCCCTTCAGATTAAGGCACATGCAGAGCCATATGGATGGACTGTGTATGACCTTTTTTATGCACAACAAATAACTTTACAAATAACTTTCCTCTCCCAGGTGCCTCCCCGTACCCTGGCGTCCAAATTGACGAAGAGTTTTGCTGCAGGCTGAAAGAGGGGACCAGGATGAGAGCACCAGAATACTCCTCTTCTGAAATGTGAGAATTCCTCTGAACTATTCTTCAGTAAACAAATTAAAGCACCTCCATGCTGTCCGCCTCAAGAGGACTGTGAACTGGACTGTGCTGCGGCACTGACTTGACTTTATTTTGTCTTTCTCCCTCTTTGTGGTTGCACCGGCAGGTCAGGGGTGCCTGATAAGAATCATGGGTAATCCTGCACTGAATGTTGCAGGAGGAAACATTAGCTGCTGATTAGCTCTGCAGCAGCAAGCTCGAAGCTCTGAAGCATTTTACAGCTGACAGTGGCGCAGATGTAACTGAGCACCACAATTACATGCAATGTCTGGAGTTCAAGTTGCCCCAGTGACAAAAGCCAGAGACTGGAGATTTTTTTGAGCAGGGGATGGTGGATGGTGATGGACATGAATATCTGTGGGAGAACAGAGACCTCTTCTTTGGTATCAGTGCTGTCAGTCAGTGAAGCAGCTTTACGAACTCGTTTAGTAATAAAAATACTCTTCAGTCCAACGCGCAGCCACTTCAGACACAGCAATCACAGTCTGCAACCGAGTCTCACTCTAACATATGTGCATATGTTGTGTCTGGTTTTAATTTAGAATGACTCATATAGTCCACAAATCGTATTTGTTTTGAAAGCATAATGCTACACTTTGGCTTAATAATGATGTGATATCAAAAGGTCGAGAGTTTCAGAGCAGCTTGTGCCAAGTAAAGCTAACTGAATGAATTCATCTGCTTTGCAAAGGAGACAGTGATTGGAAATGATACACAAAATCTAATCCAGACTTTAGTTTTCAGTCAGAAAAAAAGATCTGTAGATGCAGACCTGCTGGTGCCAAGAATCTCTTGTACTTTCCATCACAGTTCAGCCAGTCCATTGACGAATAGAACTGCCAGTTTTTATATTTTACATGCTTATGGAAGTGAGGCCTGCCACTACTTTAAAACTAAGATAAACTCTGCTGATATCAGTTTAAATGGGATGCACAGTAATGCAACCAGAGTCAGTGGGGTGAGTTCTGCTGATCCCCTGCAGAGGTCTGCAGTTGATCAAATGTGTCTGCAAGCCCAGGTTTGGAAACCTTGACCCTCACCTCCAAACTCGTAATATATGAATGATGGAAAGCACATGAGGTTGTAGGCGGTGTTGAGCAATTAATTTGTGCCACTGCTGCACTGATTCATCAGGAATGTTGTCCGTTAATAAGATCCCCTGTCCTGATGCATTGCAGAGGAATTTAGCGGATGCTGCTCAGAGAGTGGGTGGACAATAAATAGGATGCTCACTTCCCATCCTACCACACTTGCCCAACCGGACAAAGTAGCTCCAGTCTACAGAATCCCCCTTCCCCCTCAGAAACACCACACTCCCTCAAGACCCCAAACATGCGGGGGCAGGTTATTTATTCTCATTGCGACCAGGCAGGAAATGTGGTTTAAATTGTGAAGTCATACAATGTGTCTACTTCCCCCCCACTCAGTGATATGCATAAAGCCTGCGATCATGCTCTCCACATCCTGTCACCGTTAGGAGGGCTACCACCTGGACAAGTATACTCTGCGCTCATTAATGTGGGAATCACATCTGCTTGGCTTCTTTCAGACGGGCCTGGCAGCACTGAGTGGAGCAGAGGGGTCTAGATGCCCAGTACACAAACACACAAACTTGAGATTTACCAAATGTGATGCCAAAGGAGAGTCGTAATAGTTTTATCTACATAAAACTCACACAAAGGCCCTGAGTCTTCCCACATGGACAGAGACGCTGACAGCTTGTCAGAGACCTGAGCGAGGCTGTGTGCTCTCACTGGTCTTCACACCCAAGACAGCGAGAGAATCAGATACAGCCGCACAGGCTCAGGATCACCTGGAAATAGAAAACAGGGCATGCACGAATATTCTAGATGACAGTCGATTTAGAGGCGAACCAGATGTGGTGCAAAGAAGTTTGTGTGTTAAAGATAAAAAGGCAAAGCACTACTAATCTTGAGGTTAGCTAATGTTCTTCTTAAATGTGCTGAGTCATAGTTTACAATAATACACCAACCATAGCATTAGGAGTGCCCATCCAGTATGCTGTGTTCAGTGGTTTAATCTCTGCTCTTAGATACCAGACCATGTTGGACTGCTGGCAGGGGGAGCCACTGGAGCGACCGACCTTCACTGAGCTGGTGGAAAGGCTGGGAGACCTGCTTCAGGCCAGTGTGCAACAGGTATGATAGACAAGAAAGACTGTTTGAACACAACATATGATAGAATTCAAGCTTCAAGTCCAGTCAGTGGCATAGCTTTGCTTCAAAAGTAGCAGTAATGGACAGCTTATGACCAGCAGCTGTGGAGCTCTGGTGTAAATTTTAACTAAATACTAATTCACCAAAGAGATTTATAGAATTGTTTTCTCGATAACTGACAAACACTGGAGCTAAATTTATGTTTCAAGTTTCACTCTCCGCATACTTCACCAATCCTGACCATATTGTGGCTTCACGACACACTTTTACAATATTAGTCACTAGGTCTAGTGCAGAATGAGTCACAAACACTGCAAATGTTCAGGAAGCAGCATTTCTGATCAGAGTCCTGCAGCCTAAAGAAGATTCGGTGTCTCGCCTGGGGGGGCTGGCTCAGAGTAACTGAGAGGGGAAGTAACACTCAACACAAACACTTGGCTCCCTTTGAAACGGCACCACCGGTCTCGTAAGAGGAACCACACTTCAAAACACATGGAAAAGCAATGTAATTGTTACTGTGATGCAGCATAACATTGTCTGGCATGAACGCTATGAAATGTCACAACCTGTTGGAAGTCTGTAGATTTTATGAGGCTGTCAGAAAGTTTAACATCTGTTTTGGTCTAATCGGACCAACAAATATGCACTAGAGGAAAAACTGTATTTGAATATTATGCAAACATATTTCACTGTAAGGAAAAACTACCATTTATCTGCCTGACAAAGTCCAAGAGGCCTTTTTCACTGCAGAGATTTTGATTTGTTACAGATCTTCAGGACTAACTTAGACTTGACCCATGACCTGGGTTGGGCTGTGTCTATATTATATTGAGTCTAATCGGGTCAGGTAGGGTCTTGGGTCTGTGTGTGAATATGTCATATCAGAGTGGATCCAGGTGGACTCCCTCTGTGCTCTAATCACATCGCACCTCATAATAATCAAAGAAGAAAAATGTTTTTCTGAAGTGTAAGAAAAATTAGGTTTCCCATGAGCCTGTTTCAGATCAGGTGGACCCCCGAAGACCTCAAGGCCTAGACCGGATCACATATAGTGTAACTTAATGAGCCACTGAAACTTGAAACAATGGTGAAAGAATAACAAAATGTTTTTGAAAAAGGTGGATGGAAATTGGGGCACTTAGTGTAGCAATAACTATGGCTGATAACAGGAAACTGTCCATAGCCCTGTTACTACAGACACAAAGACAAGGCATTATATTTCACTACACAGGCTACACAGGACTTGTCCAGTAAAGTAATCAGAGATAAAGACAAGGCCACACATCTCAACACATGAAAACTACAGCATGTTACAAATGAGTCTGTGAAAGCTATCTTCATGAGAAACAGTTCAGACCGGACAGAAAGAACATTGGAGGGGTTTGACTCTTATTAATAAAGCTATTGTTACAGTGCAGGAAGGCTGGTCACGGTCTCTGCTGCCTCCATCAACTTCTTGAACATTGTATTGGATTTATTAGGTATGACCTTAGTTTCTTTGGCTGCCCGCCACAACCTGTGGATGTGTGTGCTGGTACAGTGTGCACACGGCATCGACTTACTTCACTCGCTCTATATGATTTGCCTCATGGAAGTATACGGCTGTACTCTTAGATGTTCTGCCTCTGTTTGGTTGCTATAGGAGGGGAAGCACTACATACCCATCAACACAGCCCTGCTGGCTAAGGTGGGAGACCCGTCCACCGCAGTGCCTTCAGAGGAGACACCCACACGACCCGTCTCCCACCGCGACTCAGGGAGCACCTGGTGAGAACACGGATCATTGTACACTGAAACTCTAATGCATTTAGGTAGATATTGGTGTTCTATCTATTTTACCTAGCTTCTGACAGGGGGCATGCCAGAAAATGTTTGACTTTGGCAATCCTCTGACTATTCCTTTAGCGCCACTATGAGTTTGGCATTTCTGGTGTTGAGTGAAATGTCTCAACAACTATTGAATATGTGGCCATGAAATTTGGAGTGTATATTCATGTTGCTCTCAGGATGAACTGCAACAACTATGGTGTTCCCTTAACTTTTCTTCTAGCACCATCATCAGGTCAAAACTTTAGCTTGTCTCATACTTTTGTTTATGACCAAATATCTGCTAAACTACCTGCTAAATATCAGCATGTTAGGATTGCAAGCTTGTATCCATGTTGATGTTAGAAGCATCACTGTGCCTAATTACAGCCTCAAAGAGCTGCTAGCTTTGCTGTGTTTTTTTTAAAGCTGTTACACTCCCTTTTGATGAACTTGTAAAGACATTCAAAGAAATAAATCATCTTATCTTAGAGATATGTAAACCTATCCTCAGACCGTTGAAAGCAAGTGGCGTTGAGTCTGTTTTGCAAAGGAAGTGCCGACATTTTTTTCCCACTTTGCACCGAATAATATCCAAAACAATTAGTGTTCCTGCAGCGCTCAGACTAAACCAGGAGAACATGTAGGTCTGACCCGGGCACAATGGGAGACCTCATAGCCTCATGATAAGAAATATACACACGGCAGCTTGCAGGACAGAGAGCTTTCAGTATTGTGGCTCCTGTGAGGAATTTCACCAAAAACCATAAAGCCAGCTTCAAGATTTATGTCCACTTAAAATAATATTTGTTGAGCTGTGGGTTTTCACAGGTCCTCCAAGTGTGTTTATTGAGGAGGTGTTGAAAAGCTTTAATGACAGTTAACCCTTAAGCTAAATTAAGCAGTCCTTTTAGCCTCCGAGTGTTGAAATGCAAAGTAAACAAGGTGTGCTTTCAAAGTACAATGTCATAGATGCCACACATTGTTGATTTAAGTGATTAAGTTCCTGCGGTTTTGTTGCTGAACTTTGCCTCTCGGCTCCAGTGTAATCAACGGATTTTCTAAACAGAGGGAGAACTTTTTAGGGTATTTCGGAGACTTACCCCGAAAATAATTTCTTGCCAGGAACATCAAGATCCGTCCTGCTAGTGTGAAAACCTTTGACGAGGTTACCATGGAGAACGGGGAAAATGAACACCATGGGGTGAGTTAATGATTCTGGAACTAAACCAGAAACAAACACACAATCTGTATCCAAAGCCAGGCAATTAGTTAGATGGCGGGCATTTGACAGCTAGCTAGACACTTCGCTCTGGAGCATAAATTTAATATTTATAGTGGCCCCATTGAACAATATGGAAGAATGTAACATATATTTCATTTAAGGTAAATGTCAAAATGACTTAAACTTGGTTTTCATTCTACTTATTAAACAGCATATTTTAATTTATTTCTTCTGTCATGTCATGGGGAGTCCGACAAGGCTGTATACTGGGCCCGATTTTGTTCAGTTTCTTTCTGCTGCTGTCATATTCATTATTTTCAACACTTTAACCATTTTATGTCAATGACACATCTCCTTTCGTCATGGAAATCTTAACAGTTCTCTGCACAGCCTCGAACATTTTGCAACTGAATACAAATCAGACTGAAGTTCTGGTAATTGGTCCACCTTCAACTGCTGACAGCAAACTTACAACATTGAGACAGAAACCTATGAGTTGTTTTTGAATGATACTTCACCCTCAATCAACAGATTTAAAGTCTTACTTTCTACAAATCAGAGCTATTGCCAAAATCACTGATGCAGCAATTGGTGCAAAATGTAGCAGCTGTAGATTCTTATAAACATTGGACACAGAAAACTACTGTGTCTCTACAGTCCTGGCTGAATTACATTGGCTCTGTTCTTGTTTTTAGGTTTCAATCTGAGATTGTTGATTGCTTTTAAAGCCCTCAGTGGTTTGGCTTCACTATATATTTCTGATCGTTTAACTCTCCAGGGTGTGACGACCAAATGTTGTTAGAAGACAAAGGGAGATGGTGCTTTTACTGTTTTAGCTCCAACACTGTGGAACAAAGTCCCCCTCACAATCAGATTAGCTGACTAACTTACCACTAAAATAGTTTTATGTTATATTTAATTTAATTTCACTATTGACTTGTGAAGAACTTTGTAAGTCTGGTTATGAAAGATCCTATAGAAATGAAGTTTACTTACTTAGCTTGCATGTAGATATTTGTTATTTGCTCACCTTAGACAGCAAAGAAGGGAAGCTGACATTTGGGATTTTAAGTATTTACTGTCTGTCTGTTTCTGCATTGGCATCAGGGTGGGCAGTCAGACAGCGGGATGGGCCTGTCATCTGAAAACATGCAGACTCTGAAGCGCCTCGAATCATTGGCAGGCCGACCTCTGAGCATCATGGCTCTGGCGTAAGTAGACTACACCACACAACACCCCTCCACATGCCCTGCTAGTGACAAACACACAAACACACTGCAAGAGACAGCAAATACCTGCTTGGAAACCTCCCCACTGTGCTGGAATGTAGACACTATAACTGTCATACACACACAAGTTTCTTCTGCCTTGAAAGGATGTTAGCAGTTAGTTTACCCTTTTGTCTGAAGAAACCATGAGGTAGGGACTTCGGCACAAAGGAGATCTGGGAGAGAAAAAGCTTGAAGGTGACAAACTAAAGGACTGAGCACAAAAGCAGAGTGGCTGCGTCACTTGAGGTTTGGCTGTTTTAAGAGCACACACTAAACCCCTTTGTTTTCACTAAAGAGTCCTGAATGAGATACCTCCCAGATGGATTTAACTTATGACTCATGGCTGTCTGGTATAATGCAATGCTAGGTAACAAACACACATAATCTCGAAGAAGTGACCTTGGCCTAAAGTATGTATGCCAAAATTCTGTGGATCGTTTGATGGCTTTAAGATGTGGATCCTGCCAGGGTAAATATGTTAAACTGTCATAAAGGAGAAAAACACAGAGACAATATGCTCTGACTTTAGGAGTCATTTGAGGATAAAGTCAAATCTGAGTCAAATTTCAGCAAATCTTTTTCTTATGAGGGTCTCTGTAGGTGTCTTAAGGCTTAAATATTAAATTTACAGCAGCTCAGTGGCAGGGTTAATTTACAGGGTCAAACCTCTGAACTCAGTAATTACACTTTAAACCTTTTGGTATTTTCTGCCGTTTCCTGCACAGTAGCAACTATTAATATTACTTCAAAGTACTGTGGCTTCCACTTAAAATATTTAAAGGAGGAACAGCAGTAAAGTAAATTGTCCTAAAGCAAATCTTCATATGTTTCCCAAATCTCTGTTAAGTTGAAGAGGAAGGAGAGCAAACTTTTGAAAACAATATAAAAGCTCTTATAAATAATTAAGAGGGAACATGTAAACAACTGAACTTATGAGACGCAGTTAGCAGATTTATGACACTCTCTGAAGCGATGTAATTCACAGCTCGCCAAACTCACTTCCACACCCACTCATGGTGTCTTTTAGATCTCAAAGCTAGAAGTTGAGGCTACAAAGGCTTATTACAGGCCTGCTTGTGTCATCAGGGCCTCGGCGTGGAAGAAAGAATCAAGGCAGGCATGCAGAGAATGATCTGCATTTTGAGGGGAGGACTTCCTCGCTGGGCAACCGCTCAATCACTGCCACCTTTGAACTTAGGAGGCTTCACAAGGGCCTCCCCTGTCAGCTATAGCGCTGTGCTCCTTTTGTTTGGCTGTAGTCCACCTGTTGCCCCCTTGGCCTTCACCACTCCTATAGCCTGACTTCTTTTTGCCACTAGCACACGACACATCTTGGACTGAGCAATGATGCCAAAGAAGCTGCCTCGTTCATAATTTAGTAGATTTTAGTAGTTGAAAATGCAACCGTTAGTTCTGTTTTGTGCACCCATCAGTCTAAACCCCAAAGATAAAAGACAAAGAAAACCAGCTAACATTCACATCTGAAGCATTTTGTTTCCTGTGCCAGCTGTAGCTTGGCATTGGTGAGGCAGCCTCTACCATTCTGTACAATTTTTGATGCTTCGTTCAGCAGGTAGTTGTTCATCAGGGCAACATTCCAGTACAGCGGCGTCACTTACCCCCGCTGGGCGCTGACCCTTTGGCCCCAAGAGAGGAGCTCTGGAAACCCTTAGCAACCTCCAAAGACAATAAGAGGCAATTACTCATATTCTGAGCATCAAGTGAAGCAGAAACACTCAGGATGATTGATTGCATCATATCTGAATAAAGAGAGGTTTGTCTGATTGTACAGCTTCACAAGGGGCTTTTCGTAGAATATCAAAACAGCCCTCCATTGTGAGCACGATGTGCTCAAGTTGTCCTGGAAAAAAAAACTTTTCAGAAGAAAGAATCGCTTGATATTGTGCACAGCTGGTTGTTTATGCACTGACTGCTCCAGTTTCCACCCTGAGAGAAAAGCCCTGAGGAACACCCGTGTCCCGTGTCATTTCTTGGTCAGGATGTTCCCTGATCATCCCGTCACGCCACACTGATTTGTTGTGTCTGTTGTTGCAATTAGGACTGTTTATTGCACAAGGCTGATGATGTATCCACTTACACGGCTGCATCTCTGTTTCCAGGAACTGAAAAATCAGCTGGAACTCATGGATATTGGAGCTCTAATTAATTGTTAATCTGTTGTCTATAAAATGGTGAAAAATGCCCGTAAAATGTTATGTTTGTCCAAACGGGTTGTTTTTCAGCATGTGGATGAACAGTTTCTGTGTCTTTATATTTACACCTGCATGTCTTGAATTCACCTTGAAAATGTTTTGAGTTGAATTGAGTTGTCCTGAGCAGCCTCAGCATGGTGATATTTGCCTGTTATATTCATTTTGCGTCTGTATGTGTTCTCAGGATGAAGGCGGTGAGCAAGAGTAAAGAGTCTGTGCTGAGTGACTCAGAGAAGGAGAAGTTCCCACCCACAGTTTCCTCTCTGGACTTCAGTCTGGACGACTCAGCTCTGGACGACGGGCTTGAGTGTCACAGCCCGCCTCCCGACTACAACTACGTGGTGCGCTACTCCACTCCACCTGTGTAACGTCCCGCTCCGCCCCTGGAGAATCTGACTGACAGCCTGAAGGCCTTTGCTTTGTTCTCCTCTGTTTTTGGCTCTTATCTCTGGACTGTTCTGTAGCAAAGTTTGAGAGGAAAACACGTGACATTCCCTTAGAAAGGACGCTCTGAAATGAATCTTCCAACTTCCAGCGCGTCTGCTGTGCAGCAAGAAGGAAACCTGCAGACTGTCGATCCCTTTCCAGTTTTCAGACGTAGGCTGACGTTAATGCTGCTGGTTCGTTCCACATTCACTGTGATATATCAAACAGCTGAAAGCAGGCTCAGGTATTTCTTTCATCTACTGTGAAAACAAACCACCATGATTCCGACTTCACCACAGATCCGAATACACTACAACCTTCGTCAATGGAGAATTACATGCAGAGAAAAAGAGAGAACAGCTGGGTTCATAATGAAACTTTTTCTTAAAAATCCATTTTGATTTCATTCAAAAGTGAAAACTGGAAAGCAATTTGTGGAAAAGGGTTGAAGAAAAGCTACTTTGTAATGTGGCTACATCTGCTCATTTGAAGGTCAGATTAAGTTCAGCTGTGCTCGAAGCAAAAAGCAGATGGACAAAAATATAACTCTGAGTATTAATTGTGAAAAGTCTCTTATTTGAGGGGTCCTTGCCCCATAAAAGAAAAAAAATCAGCTCAACTAGCTCACGCTGAGCCAGAGTGACAGAGGAGAGGAGTGCTGGATGGTTATTAAGCTCTC
Source organism: Chaetodon trifasciatus (assembly GCA_037975065.1). Taxonomy (NCBI): domain Eukaryota; kingdom Metazoa; phylum Chordata; class Actinopteri; order Chaetodontiformes; family Chaetodontidae; genus Chaetodon; species Chaetodon trifasciatus. Next base: position 3,570,266 of record JBBMOE010000045.1, read on the forward strand.
CAGGTTATGGAAAATCACTGGTTAATGGAGGTTAATGGAGGAAACAGGGTAGAGCTGAGAGTAAGGCCAGACGGCTTCAGATTTAACATTACAGCTCGACCGTGACAGCATTTAAATGAAGAGTCACCGTTCATGTAGCTTCCTCCTCCTGCCCCAGTCTGGTATTGAGAGAAAATCTGAGATACTTTTATTTGGTCAAAGTGGGAAGAAAAACTGTATTTTTGAGTTAGAAACATAAGATTCATAGGAACAGTTTATTCAAAAAGCACTCGTAAAATGAATTGTGTATTTATTTAGACTGTAAACACTGTTACTTAGTTATCCAGTTTGTTCATTTAGCTTCATATTTAAAAGTTAACCAAAGGATTTTCCGGCTCAGTTTTCCTGACATCCACATGTTACACCCCAACATTTCACTCCAGGTGTATATGCTGTTTGTGCTGCTGTATTCACTAAAGCTGAGGGAATATGCTCTCATGAAAACACACATGTGGATATTCTCCGGTCCTTCGTGTCGTGCTAAGTGCCAGTAAAGCTTGCAGGGCAGGCGACAAAACCTTAGCTCCAGTCTGCTCTGGTTCACTGTTATTTGTTAACATGTCAGATCTCAGCATTTGTCATACAGGATGTATTGAAAGTACTGTGGGCCACATCTTTGTTCACACGCCCTGTAGTAATGCAGCCATCTTGTGCTTGTTGACCACTAAGAAAAACAGTATTTGTCAGTGAGTAAAATACAGTATAATGTGGGTATTTCCAAATAATGTTTTGTTTGTGACCAGTTTGTTTGTTTATGTGGAGAGGAAGTGATTATGCACTGATACTTTATACCAAGTATAATTTTGTATTCTAAAGGTATATTATTATGAAACAGTGTTGAGGGTCACATGTTACAAAGATTTCTTTTATTTAACTCCTAACTCTAGTACATAGCAGGAAATTAACGTTTGCATTGTTTGTTGTATTGTGTCTCGCCATCCTAACATCATAACAGAGTATGTTCACTTCTTATATTTCTGTGTTAGTTTCATTTTACTGCTATCACAGTTACATTCAAAGTTTCCTCCTGAATGCAGAGAGAACTCTGTTTGGATTTTACTGCAATTTTTCACACATAACCATGAGTAATAAGACCTGCAGCAGCTAAAATGTCAGCTTTTTCTGTTTTGTTCATGTAGTGTAACACGTTGGTTTTGATGAAAGTAATGTTCCCCAACACTGTTAACTGAGCATATGAAGTAAATAAATGAATAAAGATCTATATATTTATACATTACGTGCTGTCTGAACTCATAACTGCTTGAAATATTTGATACTTGAGGTTGTATAGACATTCATGAATCCCAGAAGATGAATCCTAATGATCCCCTGGCTCTTCCTCCTGCCCCACCATGAGGTTGACATTTGTGGATTAGAGTAAAGCCATGCATGGCTTAGAGTCTTATGAGGATATGACCATGTTGTAGCCATTTTGCTCCAATCAATCAAAAATTATTTGTTTAAAATGACTACAATTAAAATTAGCCTCAGAGCTGTGCACATTTGAGTGCTTTGGATTGGTTTTTATTAAAATGAATAAAAGACAAAAACATTATTTGTTCAGAGTTCTTAAATCACGTGAAGAGAGTCCAGTGCACATCATTTTATATAATATATGCAATCATCTCAATGGGCTTCTGTAAAACAGTGTGCTGCCAATCAACTAAAACCCGTAATATGGTTTGACTCATGATAAACGTGAAATCAGTGAACTGTAATGCAAATCAGTGGTCTCCAACTTTCCATTTTATGACAGTGTGAGGAAAAAAGATGAGCCCCTTAGCAATGCTGCATTGCCACAAGTACAACCAAAGACAGGTTTTAGCAGTTAAATGGTTTCTAGATGCTTGAAAGTTATCAAGTAGTTCACATGAATCAAAAATGAAAGAAAACGATTTTGTGTCTCAGAAATGTTTTTTTTTTTTCCTCTATCTCCTTTAAATCATCTCATGACCCCTCAGATCTATCCTGCAACCCCTCAGAAGGTCCCCAGACCCCACGTTGGGAACCACTGGCCCAAGCAAGTCTGACCGGAGGTTTAAAAGTATTCTTAACTGTCATCAGGTTGATTCACAGAATCAAATGTTCCTTGATTATTCCCATTTGAATTGTCGAACCTGAATGAGAAGCTCTGTTTACATTGGACTGAGGCATCAGCATCCAACCCGTCGGCTGCTCCTTGGACACTGACAGACTCACTTCCTTCGCCAGGACAAGGTGTCGGCAGCCTGTCTGACAATGCCCCTCCGCACAGGAAAGGAAGGAACTCTTAATCATCCTGGTCACGACCGGAGGACGCCACACACAGGCCTTCCTCTGGGGGAGCAGTGCCCCTGCTTACGGGCAACGGGTGTGCCTGAGGGGACCACACGCCACAAGACAGGTTGGGCCCGTGACTGTCTCTGCTTGTCCTCATAGGATTTACTGTGTTTACTGTAAGGTGAGCGCCCGACATTACACCCAAACGCATATCAACAACCTCAGACTATTCCCAGAATATGAGATACAAACAAACAAGGGAAGGATGTTGAGGGGGAGGGTATGCTTAACTGTCATTTTTTTTCTTTTGGTGACAAACAGGCTTGTGTATCTACCCTACACACAGTATTTTTCCATACAGGCACAAGTATGAGGACTGGCCTTTCCCTTTGCTGGTGAGCACTGTGCCTGGGAGCAGCACGGATACTGAGAGAAAGCACTGCAGAGAGTTTATTAAACTACTGATGCATTAAAATCAAAGGTGATAGTCTCCCTCTGAGCTGTATTAAGCAGCATAAAATGGAAATGTCAGAGTACAGTACAACCCTGATTCCAAAAAAATTGGGATGGTGTGCAAAATGTGTGTCTATATGATGAAAACATTTACGAAAATCAATGAAGTTGATGAGGTAAAACATTAAATACTGTTTCCATTTGAATCAGGGTTGTATACATACCTCAAAACTGTACCTAAGTGCAGTACTTAAGTAAATGTTCTCAGTTACTCTCCACCGCTGTAATCCTTGACATCAAATACGGCATGATAGTACAAGCAGCACCGTTTATATCAGTGCATCACTTCTGCTTGTATTTTCCATTTTTAATTGATTCATCTATCTCTGCTACTGCCCCGGGTCCATAAAGACATCATTTAAGATTATCATTATTAATATTACTACTTTTATTGTTGTTATTGCTATTATTAGTGGTGGTTGTGGGCAATTTCATACTAAAAGGGGTAAAATTTCTGAAGCATATGTACACATGGGCATGAGTCTTGTTTCAAGACAGGCTTAATATGTGAGTCAGGATCCTCAGGATCCCTCGTATTGATGTAATAAATAGGAAGTGACCAGGTGGGAAATGAATACCACTGGACAAAGAAGTTCTAGAAACTCAATGCCATGACCCAGATAGCTCCTTGTCATTGTTCTGTGATCAGAAGTATTGCTAATGAAACATGTGCGGGTACAAATCTGTCACCAGGAGAGCCAAGAGCAGGAAATGAGTCAAGATGGAATGTGGCAAATAAAGTGTTTGGATGTAACTACAAACTTACAAGACTGAAGTGAAGTCCGTTTTTGATTATATAGGCCACTCTAAATTTGGAAAAACAGTACAAAAAATAAACTTTTTAACTGGAAAAAAGGGAGAAACCTTAGGACGAGCATCAGAGGATGGATCCCCTCTTCAGGATCTGATCAATCAGCCAGGACTTTTAGGTGCAGAATGCAGGGATATGAGGTTTAATCATCAGAGCTCTGTTTGTGTCCACACCCATGGCGCAGTTTGGTGCAGTCTGTTTTTTTTTCCCTTCATTTAACAAGTGCATTTATGAAAATGACCCCTCCCCTTCTTTGAATACTTACACGGCTTCTTTCCAAAGAAAACAGAACTGCAAAACATGCCATGAATCACTGAAAAAGAGGCGTTAATGAATTCAGGAAACCTCTGACACGACGCCAAAAAACATCCAACCGAATCTGTGCAGCTTGAAATCCTATCATACACTGATTAGGGGCCGTCAACCAAGCAGCGCAAAGGTCCCCCCTCCCCATACAATGCCCATACAATGCTATTCCCAGACCCCTGCCCATGAAGGTGAATGGTAGGTAGGCCACATCCGCGCCTCTCACCTAAATGTACAACAATGAGCCGGATACTGTCCACTTAAAATACCAAACTTCAGCCCACCTTTAACAAGCAAAAGACTGCTAAATAAAGACGCTTTTATAATGGGCTTCAGCTCCACTGTGGTTCAAAGGGGGAAGAGGGAAAAAACAAACATCAGATCAGCAGCTTAATGTATTGTTATACGCAGCAGCTGTGTGAAGTTCTGACATGATGAAGGCATGATAGTGGCATCTTTTTACACAGTAACAATGAGTAAAATATTATTGGGGGTGTCCAGCCGGCCGGTGGTTCAGGTGCATGATCCTGTAATGTCCCACTGTCTCATAATGCTTATAGTGAAGTCAGCATGCTAACGTTTGCTAATAAACATGGAAATCCTCACAGAAGTCAACCTCATGGTGGCGCTAGAGGAAAGCACACAGGATCACTGAAGTCAGTAAGATTCATTCTCTGGGGATCATTATCATTGAGACATTTCATCTCTTGAGCCATGCTGCAGACACATCTGGTGACTCCACCTGTTAACACCACCTGTGTGTCTTCTAGGAAAATGGCTCATGAGGAGCAGTGATGTGGAAGCTTCAGGAAATGAAAAAGCGGCACTTCGTTCTGCCCGACTCGCTCATGTGTTGTGAATTAGAGCGAACACTCAAATGAAATTCAAGTATTTTTTTAACTGGATCTCTTAAAAAACGCCTGATACAAAAACACCAGAAAGCTCGCCTCGCTGGTCTGAAGTCAGATCTGACAGGCTGGTATGCCAGTGGAGTAAAAAAAAGAAATATTGCTCAATGTTTACTTTATTCATAGCATGTGTTCCCCCTATGCTTTTGCCCGTCTGTCTACGATGACGAGAGAACTTATATCAGATAAGAGCAGTGCGGCTGATCACCTCCTGTTTCCAGATGCTTCAGTGACAGCTCGAGCTGCACACGGATATCTGATCATGAACTGTCTGACTTCAAGCTGTTTCCAGACAACTGCAACAAAACTATGGCAGCCCTGCACCCTCGGGAGTCTTCAGATTCATCAGTGCCCATTCAAAGGCAAAAGTGCAGTGAAACCAGCTCACTAACTTGCCCCCATTGTTTACCTCTCTGCTGGGGGGTAAGCGGTGTAAAGAGTGCCTGTACACCAGGAGGGCCTGGGAAAAAATGCTGCTCACGGTGGCATAATTAATGTGAACATGGTGCGGTTATTTTGGAGCTCAGATGCATGTTTTTTGGTTCTGGTGCTGCTGGGCTTCTGCACGGCTACTCTGCTTCGCCGTGGCTGCTTTTGGTGAACACTAATGCCTTCAATCAGCCCAAATGTGGGACATCAGAACCTCCTGTTTGCTGCCACGAGCAGTTTTACATGTGCGGTGGCTGGCGCTCGGGACTCATTTCATCTCTGTTGCATGTTGTGGCTTTCACCACACGTCATACACAAAAGAATATGAGACCCCAGATTGCTTTTTTCTTGGGATTCAATTGTTTGCTGCGCCAAAGAGAATTGATGGTAGTTTTTGTTTTTTTTTTATGTTTGAAGGCACGAAGTTGCAGTTGGTCGGTCGGTTGTTCCACCATTTGGATCCACACTGAAATATTTCAACAGCTAGTAGATGGATTGCTGTGAAATTCGGTGCAGATCTCCAGTTCGCCAACACTGACTGGTGACTTTTCCTCTAGCACCACCATGAGGTTACTGGATGGTCAAGTGGATTGCCATGAAAGTTGGTCCTCCTTCCCCTCAGGATGGATTGTAATAACTTTGATAAACCTTTCCTTCAGTGCCACCATGAGGTTGGCTTTGTGGCTTATTGTGAAACATCTCAACAAGTCTTGGGTGGACAAACAGACGGTCATGACATTGACATGAAATCCCTTTGGTAAGCCCCTGACTTTTCATCCAGCACCAAATGTCTGACTTTTCTTTGGGAAATATCTGCTGAACTAATAACAGTCCTATCAGCCTCAGCCACGCCTGGAGTTTCATCATTTTTGGGACAAGGTCACTTGGGCTTGTTGTTGTTTATTCTTTAAGGGCGCAAAGGTAAAAGCCAGGGCAGCAAATAAAGCAATGACTTTAACGTTAAGGTTGAAGATGATTTTATTTCTAATACATGAGACATAACCTTCTCATCACTCAGACTCAGCTTTGCATTATTGGCACGTCAGGGTGAGTTTGTCTCCTGGTTGGCCGGAGACAGATTTGCCTGGTTTTCCACCAGTTCACACCAGGCTTGAAGCTGAACCCACCCCTGTTTATGAGCACAGTGCTTCACTTGATGTTACCCAAAAATCACCAGCGTCTAAAAATTGTATAGACGGGAGAGAAGCAGAGGAGAGAACAGAGAAATCAGTGCATGTCAGGCATCGGGGCCACTGTGGCTGCAGGGCATGTGAGTTTTTGAGGGGCATAAGGCCAAACTGAGGGGCCACAGCAGCCATGACCCTGAAATTCCTGCCCTGCTCAGCTATAGTTTGTGTCTATTGCTAAGTAGCATCTGTTCATACAATAACAAAGATTATGCACATGCTTAAGTTTATAACTGCTTCAAATCAGCATGCTGTGATTTAGAGCATGTTAGCATGCTAATGTTAGCATTTAGCTCAAAGGACGGAGAGAAATAAGAATAAAATCAGAGCGTAGCTGTGTTTGTATGAGGCTTAAATGGAAACTTGAACATGATGTAAATATTTGTGTTTCCCAGTCTTTGAATGATTCATTTTCCAGAGAAGGATGTGAAATAACTGAAAAAGTTCAAACCACACTTTCCCTTCAAAACACCTGAATGCACACCTGCTACAAGGATGTATGTAATGTTCCCTCGCTCTCAAAAAAACCCACAAAACAGTAACAGCTCGTAAACAGGAACATTTTTCTGAACAAATGGATCAAAATACTCAAACATGACTTGAGTTTGCAGCATTCTGTTTCCATGTGTTTTAAGTTACGGATGACAAACCAAAGATCGGTGCCTGTGTGTCAGTTTCTCTAAAAATAGTAGCAGATGGTCTTGTTTTACCTCTCTTCCTGCAGAGCAATGCTGTGACCACTTCAATAACATCAGTTATGCAACAAACTGAATTCTTGGGCTGCTTCACCACTGACTGTCACTGATCTGCTGCGTACACACTGCGCTGAGCTCATGGAAAAAAGGGACTTTTGTTTCTTTTGCAAAGTCCTTTCAGTGTTTGTGCATTTTTCAGCACTCAAAGGAAAACACTGAGTGCTCTATATCATCACATGTTGTAGTTTGCACGAATGAAAATGTAACCTCTGCAGTCATTTTACTTAGACGTATAACTGTTCGCTTTACATGAAAGGTTGACTGAGATGGGCCAATCAGAGACGTCAGGAGTGGATTTTGAACCACAGAAGGCAAAATGAAAGAAAAGTCTTTTCAAAAATGGAGATTTGAGCACCGACAATGCCACGACAGCTGGACATGTTCCACTACAGTGACTACACATGATAATCATCTGACTGAGCTTTTTCAAGGCTTGAACACTTTGAAGTTTCACAGTCAAACTGGTGTTACAGTGCAGTCGGTCTGAGCCAGACACTTTGAAACATCCTGGACACTCTCACAGGCACCTTGTCAGGCTTTGTAATGCAGCTCTATAAGTTTCAGCATATTGAGCTGCACATCTGTGCAACCTCACAGACTCTGAGGAGGAGAAAACTCTGCTGAGCTCACACATTACAGACATGCTTCAGCACTGAGGCGCACGAGCATGTGTTTCATATCTATCTATCTATCTATCTATCTATCTATCTATCTATCTATCTATCTATCTATCTATCTATCTATCTATCTATCTACAGCTGNCTATCTATCTATCTATCTATCTATCTATCTATCTATCTATCTATCTACAGCTGATCAGTTCATTTCTTCGTGTCCACAGAAGACCAGGAGACAGAGCAAAACTAACTCAATTGCGCCATCTAGTGAATCCACACGCAGTTTGTTCGTGGGGAATATTTACTGACCTTCAGCTAAATGGACCACGCCATGAATTTAAAACCTTGAATTTTACACACACGGCGCGCGCACGCACACAAAAAACATGGTATGTAAATGAGCACTGCCATTATTTAATTACTAATGAGTATTTACAGTTTCTGTTACTGTATCGTTCTCTACCAAAATTCAGAGGCAAATAGGTTTTATTATATTACAACATATTACATACATCACTACATGTATTTGATATCTTTAGTTACTAATTACTTTGTGATGTGTAACGTGACAAACAGATTAATACATCAATAATTCATTCATTCATTTAATCTTTATTAAGGACACAAGTGCAGACACAAGAGCCATAGTTAAGTTTAAAAAAAAGGATAAAAGGAATAATGCAAATAATTACAGTTATAGTTACAGTATACAAAGATATAAAACAGTTCTCAACCACCTATTTTGTAAAGGCATGAGCGCCAATGATTCCACTGTTTTGACATGAATCTCACTGAGCTGATCTCAGGACAAACCAGAGTCTGTATAATAGCATTAGATGAGCTAATAAGTCTACACATGAATTTATAACAATAATGCTGAAGTGCAGCAGGACAAACGCGAACCCCACAGTCAGCAAACATTTGACTGGCACAACAGTGTCTGGGCATCTTTATCAGCAATCTCATAGAGTCATTATATGCAACTGTGAGCCTCTGCAGGCTGGACTTATTGAATCATAATTCAATAATTGAATATACATACTTTGAAATGGGCCACACTGCATGATGAGCACTTTTACTTATTTTGATGCTAATATTTTTCTACTTTTACTTGAGTAAAAATGTGCATGCAGTATTTCTACACTGTGGTATCAGTACTTTTACTTAAGTAGAAGATCTTATTACTTCCTCCCCCACCGCTGTGCTCAGTTTAATCTGTAACTTTTACTGAGTTTGTTCTTGTAGAACATCTGACTGCAGTGAATCTGAAAGACAGAACAACAGCCTCTCGATATGACAGCAGCTCTGACACATGAGCTCATTTTGTGAATCACAGCTGTGTCCGCCCTGCAGCGTGTGGATGTGAGATCTCACACAAGAGCTCTGACAGGCTCAGTCATTTAATAAGCGTCATCTGATGGCATGTCTTGACTGCAGTACAGCGTTGCATCAGATATTTTCTGATCAAACTCCCTCTTATGATATTACTCATAAGAGTGTTGCAAGAAATGTCTGAAAGTAGGAATTCAGTATCAGAAAAAGGGGAGGACAACAGGAGGAGGTGAACCTCGAAAGGTGATCATGCCAAAAGAAAACTTAACAGCCAATGTAAATAAGAGCAGAAACTATCATCCAGTTTGAAGCACCAAATATGGGAAGAAAAGATGCAGAGGATAAAACATCCATCACTCCTCTTCACACATTTTCATAATGATGGTCAGTGAAGCAGCTGTCATCAAGATAGTTGCATCACTGGTGCTCAGTGAGGCAGCTTCTTTTTCATTTGTATGCTCCATTTATTCTGTTTTCACTTACTGAGAATAAAATCTCATTTATATAAGGATGCTTCCTAAAGACAGGACTTAAGTGCAAATAATTGTTGCCTTATGAAAGACAGAAGAGTTGCTGAAGAAAATATCTTGAGATGGACTGATCAGGAAACAATCATTTGTAATTATTGATTATTATTATTATGTAAAATCAGTGGAACAGCGGGTTATGAAGTTCGTTTAAAGGTGGATTTTCACCTTTGAAGTTATACTTTATGTGATTTTTACAACAACTTCCTGTCATTCAGGATATGTATTTATCTGTATGGTGTATCTTGTAACACTCTCACTGTGGCGTTCAACGCTGTGCACAGCAAATGCTCTTTGTTGGTGGAGGCTGCCCTCTTGTGGTAAATAGTCCAGTGAGAGGTCAGCAGTGGTGGAAGTACTACTCTGTTCTTTTACTTAAGTACAAGTAGCAATACTGCAGTGCACAAATACTACTTAAAAATAAAAGTCTTTCATTCAGTTTTGCTTTTTAAAAATAAAGGTACAAGAGTATTCACATCAAAATACACTGACGGTACCAGAAGTCAAAGTAGTTCTTATGCAGAATGTCCAATTTTAGTGTTTTATTGGATTATAATTATTGATGCCCTGATGTGTGCATAACTTTCATGTTGCAGCTGGATTATTTTCTATACTGCTGGTTTGTGAATCTCCCTCTTTTCTGTAGTAAAAATTTCAATTTTTGCTCCTGAATTGCGGTAGAATAGAAGTTTAAAGTAGCCGACAATGAAAATACTCAAGTAAAGTACAATAATCCTCAAAGTGTACTTAAGTAGCCCCAATTACTTGTGTAAATATACTCAGTTACTTTGCATCACTGGTGGTCAGACATGTTTCAACTGTGCAAATAGCAGCCGCTGTAGTTCTGCAGTTTTCCACAAGGAGGCAGCAGTGAGTCTGAAGAGTCAGTGAGGAAAGTTCAGGGCAGAACAGATGAACCTCCTCGTAGACACAGCACGATGCGGTGGTGTAACCCAGGCTGAAGTGGGTGACAACTGGCGGGGAAAAGGCATTAAAGCAAACTGGTTTCGCAGCTGCATGTAGTCTTAAAATCAAGACATACGATGTGATTCCAAGTGAAGTGATTCAACAAGTCAATTCTTCCGAAGACCTGACCTGACTGCATCAAGTCTTTCTTTACCCGAATCCCTTGAACACATCACCATAAGAAGAAGGTGTTTTAAGTGATACAAACAGTGTGGATTAGACATTGTCTGACAGACACATCTTGGTATTAATCTAGAAGTGACAGCTTTAAGTCTCTGTTGAAGGCACCAAAAAGCCAAAAAAGCTTAGCTGTGTACAAATCAGAGAAATGACTGGCCGCGGACAGTCAGAGGCCAACTCGATTAAACTGTCTCATAAATATTTTGTGGTCAATAAACAGAAGCATCCATCAGCGTTTATAACTTAGAGCTGCCCTTTTAGACAGGTCAGTTTGTCAGCTCTGCTAAAGACACCTCAGACACCTGCCGAATTCATCAGACAAATACCAAGAATTTACAAAACATGACATCAAGAGGATGCAGTACGTGTTCATCAAAATGTGTGTGATGTTATCCAACCAGAGACGCACAAGAGTGCAGCCCATTAGGCCTCAAATTGTGCTCTTGGTAGAAAATAGTGCATTTAAATTTATACTTCAACATGTCATAACATGTAATTTTCAGTTTGTGGCTTCATTAACTGATTTAAACTGTTAGTTTGCAGCAGAGCAAACTTTTATGGAGCGGCTGCGTCCAAGAGCGTTTTTAAAGCTCTGATTTTTATCGTGCAGTTTGTTCTCTGGGGCGCATGACACGTATTAGACACGATCACAGAGAATTAAATTCACTGTAATTTCAGAGGCCAGCGGTGACTGATGTGTGGAGGGCCGCTGTTTGTCACAGAGGGGGTTGTCGGAGTTTCCTTGTAACCGGAATTAGCTGTGAAGTGCGACCTTGAGGTGTGAACACGGAATACGAAAGGCCCGGCTTGCTTCGCGAGAGTCTCTCATACTTTGCACCTCGTTTGTAAGTGAATATCTGATCAAATAAAACGAGATTGGAAGCGTGGAGCGTGGCTGGAAACTGGCGAATTCCCTTAATAACAAGTTTTTAACCCAAAAACATTTTAAACATGCTGCACGATCTGGATTTAATTTGGAAGGATAAAACTTTTCCAGTATTGTGCAAAAAATAATTAGCTATCGATATTATGTTATGATGCTGCAAACTCAATTAATTGTCACTAGAGAGTGAACGTTTCCAACAAATCTTGTATAATAAAACACATGTGCGCGCAATTACGCACAGGCATTTTTTTACTTGATGCCTTTACGACCGTGTTTCCCCTGTTTATTGCCGGTTTGTGCAGCTGATAGGCCGCGGTGTTAATTTATTCATGGTGGGGAGAATCTATGCTCAGGATAGGCCCGCTGTCAGGTGATGACGCGCTACAGGACAGGCGCAAGGGGACAGCTGGGCCGGCGGCGCCGCTCTCTCTCATTTGAATGCAAATATCCCAGAGCTGTGGAGCTGGCTGACGTCAGGCAGGCCTTAGTATACCTTTACCATCTTGTCAACAGAGCCACATCATGTGAGACTGGAGACAGACTGGAGCTACGTCGCATTTCACACTGGGAACCCATTTGGACTATATAAACAGCAGAAGGATTGCTTTTTAACAGTTTCAGGGCAGCAATGTCGCCTTAAAACAGGCTGCATCACCCCCTCGCTGTTTTTGTTGTGTTTTATTTTTATTTTTGTACAAATCATGTATGTGGGATATCTTCTGGATAAAGAAAGCGGCATGTATCACCAAGGGCCAGTAAGAAGATCAAGCATCAATCTGCCTCCACAGAACTTTGTTTCTACACCACAGTACCCAGACTTTACTGGATACCATCATGTGCCAAACATGGATACGCACGCACAGTCTGCGGGGAGTTGGGGACCTTCATATGGCGCTCCACGGGAGGACTGGGGTGCTTACAGTCTGGGACCCCCTAATACTATTCCTACACCCATGAACAACTCCTCTCCTGCACAGGTTCCTTACTGCTCATCTGAGTACAGTCACATGCATCCTCCGGGATCTGCGGTGTTACAGCCGCCACCGGAGAACGTTACTGTTGCACAACTTTCTCCTGATAGAGAAAGGCGCAATTCATTCCAGTGGATGAGCAAAACTGCGCAATCGTCTTCCACAGGTGAGTTCATCATCTTTATAGTGTGCCAAATTATTGTATTCGATTCTGCATTCATTACCTCTTCTTGCAACAAAAACTTCACATTTCTGCGCACCCAAGAGCTTGTTTCCGTAAGACGCGCTGGATTTTACGCAGACACTTTAAAGTATTTTTCTGGCGATTCCATGTTATTTCAATTAAATTTTTCTACAGAATATATTTAATTTTAAAGAAGGGCTAAGCATTAAAAGGTAGATAAGTTGCCAAGAGTAGAAAGTGCACAAAAACGCGGCAGAAACTGAGAGAACAGGAGGAAACTCCGGTCTTTGACACAAGCCGTACGCGGGTTGCTCACATTTTGGCAAATAATAATGTAAAATGCGAACAGAATGAGGACATTTGTAGGCTATTTAAATGAACAGGCCTCTATGAAATAAAAATAACGAACTGCATCAGACTTGCAGCAGAAAGAATCGGATGACTCATCTCCATATCTCATAATTCGGATGGGAAAATGAAGTGAAGGCCAAAAGCTCGCTCTCCTGTATTCACTCATGTGGAGGAAAAAAAAAAAAAAAAAGGTGTGAGGAATCGGCGCCAGGCCCAGTTGTGATGTTAATGTCATGATTCCTGGAGATGTGAGGTCGACTTCCCTGTCACATTGTTTGGTGTTTTGAGTGTTAGCCGTCATATCCAGGCGGTGGCCTTTGCTTTCAACACCTCTTCACTTTGATATGCACCAACCTTCCCTTCCTCTCCAAGAGTTATATTGCCGGAAAGAGTGACGTTTTTCACAGCCCGTGTCTCAAACGTGGAGTAGTAATAAACTGCAAGCCTTTACAGTAGCGAACATTATACTTTGAAACGGAATATTTTTTATTATTATGAGGGCCTAGAATAAAACTGCCCCAATACACTAACTAATATTCGTTAAATTAATTCACCTTTGAGCTTCATGTTGAAATATTCACATCCTATCACACATATTTCTTCAATTTTGATCAGATTTGTCATCTTCAGACATTTATTCCCCCAAACTCACATCCATTAAAAGTCAGCATAGACTCCTATAACAGGCCTCCAAAGCGGTTGAACCAATGCAACAATTTCAAAGGACACCTCTGCTGTCTGGAGGTGTTTTGCGCCGAATAAAGTGCAATAATCTCCGCACATCTTCCTCTTATCTCCTGCGCCGTGTTTCATTTTTAACTTGTCTTTGGATGATCTGATTGCCGGCGTTTTGAAATTCGCTGTACTGCAGTTGTCATCAAAGCAAGATGAAAAACAGCCCAATTTGCGTACGTGTAGACAAAACAAAGAGACGTGGATTTAAGAGGCAGCTAATAAAGATGCTCTGTGCAGATAGGCCGGTCCTGGCATGCAGCCTCCTCTGCGGTCTGAATCTTCCAGTTCGACCGCCTGGCTGCTCAGAAGAAGCGGAATCTTAACGCGCTGTGTTTCTGTCGCCTTCACAGGTAAAACAAGGACGAAGGAGAAGTACAGGGTAGTTTACACAGACCACCAGAGGCTGGAGCTGGAGAAAGAGTTTCATTTCAACAGATACATCACCATCAGGAGGAAATCTGAACTGGCCGTCAACCTCGGTCTGTCGGAAAGACAGGTACGTTTATATCAACATGAGTTTGTCTGCGTTATTTTCAGGGCAGTAAGATGCAGTAAATCACTTAGAAATATGACATACACACTGCATATAAGCTGCTTTCACATGCATGACTCACAAAATGTCAATCTTATCATCATGTGTTGGTTCTCTGCATCTTTACATGTGACACAGAAATGCGTTTACCTTTGATATATTTATTTCTTCATACACAGCACATGTATTAGTATCCATTAACGCCTGGATTTGTCTTTACTTTTTTAAAAATTAGTTATCCATGCTGTTTGATAATTAGATCCTAAAATACAAACATAATATATTATTAATCATTCCCTCAAATATCGACATGTATTTGCTCATCTATCAATTTGAATGAAAATAATACAAATTGCGGAAATGTGTTCATTAGTCTAGGCCTATATTTATTATTATTTGTTATCTTACACGTCTTATCTATGTGTTAATAGGCATCTTGTTTTATTTTTAGTCAGGAATTGGATGGCACCAAAATTACTATTATTTCCCATCGAGGCTCCTTCATTTTTTTCTTTTAATTTAATTACTGGCATGGAGAGTAAAGGAGGAGGACCCCTGTATGCACGCATATATGTTCATTATACTCACAGATTATTATGTTTCTTCATGTTCTACTTGTAGGCTTATCTTTCTGTTTCACTTAATGTTCACATTAAGGGTTGAGGGAGATTAAAGGAGGAAGCCCATGCACCAAAACATTTATTTAATTTCATTTCCTTTGTGCCTTTTCAGGTGAAAATCTGGTTTCAGAACCGCAGAGCCAAAGAGAGGAAGCTGATCAAGAAGAAGCTGGGACAGTCCGACGGCAGCGGGGGGTCCGTGCACAGCGACCCGGGTTCGGTGAGCCCTCTGCCGGTGCCGGGCTCTCTCAGCCCCACAGACATCCACGGCTCTCTGTACCCTCCTCAGGGAATGAACACCTTGCCATCTATCAGGAATATACAGCAAGTGACAGTGACTCAGTAAAGCAGTTCACCCTCTGGACCACCTCACATAACTGAGCACTCCGACACGCTGACAGGACACTTGATGGGCAGCCAGAGGATCTGAACTCACGTCCTGAAGCACAAAGCTGTGGATAAAGATTTGATTTATAGCAACGAAATGCTGGAGGCTCTTCAAATATTGCTTTTTATAGAATAGTTCTAATAACGTGGGGATTTTTGAAAAAAGAAAAACGAAAAAATCGACGTGTTTCAAAGCTTTAAATTGTTTGTGAGTTAATAAGATATAAATATCCTTTTTTTGTATGTCATGAAGTGTATGTGAATAAAATGAGAATTCAGGGACGTCTTAGTGAAGCTTCACACTGGATTGTGTGCAGCTGGACAAACTGCTTTGACTGGACAAATCATTCACACAGGTTTTTCAGCACAAGTTTAATGATACGGGTCTTTTGATGGCAACGCTCAAAATGTAAATAAAATGTGTTTTTTTGCAGTACATCTGTCATTTCTCTTATTTCTGAATTTGGGATTATGCAAATAACAATAGCATCAAGTTATATATAGCCTGCAAACTATTTTTACTAGTGTTGGTTGATCTGCAAGTTACAAAGTCAGGTGCAAAATAGATAAATAATTCTCAAATGTCTTTTCAGATCTAAAAATACACCCAACAATCTGCACATAGACCTATCAACAGAAAAAATTAATAAAGCTGGACTTTACTCTCTATAAAGTGCGTTAATGGTCAAAGGGGTGAGACAAATTCTCACTTTAAATGTCACTGATCTTTATCTATCTTGTGAATCAGTGTCATTTTTGGCTGTTAAACACATGTTAGGGAAGCTTCTCTGTCACATTCAGGTGCAATTTCATTTTCCACTCAGCGTCAGGGGGTTTACACCCGGTAGACTTGACACGCAGGTTCAAAGCATTTTAAGGTTGAGGCTTGTGTCGGCTCATGAGTAATTAGGTGCAGTGACATGTTAATTGTTATGTGGCTAGACTGGATATTATGGGAGGAGGACTTTTTCCTGTCTTTGACCTGCATGTCCACGTCTGAAGTTTTAATAGTGATCCCCGATGCAAAACGCAGTATTTATAATATCAAACATCGTAGAAACAGTAAAGACTTTATGGTTTTAATTCATTCTGCTAATATACACCTGTCGTGTATCACTGATGGGCGCTCCCGTGATCATTTTGAGCTCTGCTCCTTCTGATCTCAGATCAACGGTCCTCACAGACTCCGGCTCCGCGCGCCCGCTCGTGCGTCGCGTGCGCAGCCCCGCGGGAGACGTCATGAGCGTCTTACTACCCAACATGGCGGACTTTGATACCATTTATGAGTTAGAAGACGAAGAAGATGAGCACGTAGTGAGTGAGGAGCACTTGCCCAGATACTGTCCGGAGCCCGTGGTTATGCGAGGGGCCGGGCACATCACAGTGTAAGCAGAGCCGCGTTTGTCGCTTCTGTTTGTCCGGGGGTCGCTTTGTTGCTTTGGGGTCCTCATCCTTAGCCCGTTTAGCTGATGCTAAGCTGCTAGCTAACGCCAAACACAACAACTAACAGTTAGCCATATGTTTTATGAAGGGGGCTGTTGGTTCGTCTGATGTTATAACGACATAAACTACTGTTAGTAGTTTTATGTCCTCGTGGCACCGTGAACGTGGACGAGCAACCGAGATTCATGGTTTGCATGTGATGTACCGTTAGCAAGAAGTCTGCCTGTAATGTGTTTACCGAGCATAATCAGGCATCCTCATCAGCTGGTGTTGATGTTAACACAGATATGATGAAGTCAACACAATGTCAGCCGCCTAATCATCGTCTAACCAAGTTTCACCACTGTTTACAGCATATGTCAGCTCCACTGCTACGTTTTGACTGAGGCTGTCGCCCTTTTTCAGGGTGATACATATCGTTGATGTGGAACAGCTTACAGCTCGTCAGCATCCTCAACATGACGGCATGTGGTCGTAATGGGGGTTTTATTAACCAGGTTCATCGCTGTCAGCATTATCAGATCTTTCCTCACCTTCACCTTAACATTAATCCGACCCAGCTGGAAACCTTTTTGCAGCCATCTGAGCCAACTTTACATCTGGATTCACATCAGACAAAAAAAAAGTTAGGCCGTCAGTTTTACTGTTCACATGTGTGCTGGTTTACCTTTCCAGGAGAGACATATGACCATGATTAACTCTCTGCACACTTCAGTCTCTTTTCCTAATTTTGTCCTAACTTTTTAACCTCAAACAGTCCTTCTTTCCTTCCTTCCCTCCTTCCATCCTTCCTTCCTTCCTCAGGGAAAGATGAGGGAGTGAACACAACCTGTATTTGTATATAAGCTGATATGACATGATCTGTGCATATGAATGTAAGGTAACATGCAAATTATGTATTAATTCATTATTTGGAGTGATTAACGATGCCAATGCAAAAGTCACATCAAGTAAAATAAAGCACCAATGGATTATGGGAGGCTTGGAAGTGTAAACTGGTATAATTTGTTGGTCCATTTATGAGTTTGTTTTTTGGGATGTTTGACTTTGTGATGTTACTGATGATAATTTAAGTATGATTGTGTTGGATTGTTGGTAATATGTTGTCACTTACTCTCCTGCATATTTACTGTCGTTACATCAAGAACTACAATAGAAATGAGTCTTTATCCTTTTTTAGCCATGTGTGATTTATTGCCCCCCTTCTGATATAGTCAACTGAACTTAACTTTTAAAAAAATGTGCCAAACAAATCATTTGTGAGCCAGCATGAAACAATATATTTCTCCTCAGGCTCTGGAATATTTTTGTACTTTGTTTTAGATACATTTTTATTTCCGTGTCAATGCTCACATTTCGTTTGTCGTTGTGTTTTTCAGGTTTGGACTGAGCAACAGATTTGACACAGAGTTTCCCTCTGTTCTCACGGGAAAGGTACCGTTGCTGTTTAGTTTCCTTGCACTTCAGTCTTGCAGGCAGCTTTCTGTTCACTTCCAAGTAGGAAGAATTAAGCAATTAAAGCCACAGTGATTCTATTGTTCTTTTGGGCCTTTAACGGCCCCAACTTCCCCAAACCGGCCCATTCAAACTTCTCCAAGTGGTTTGGATCTGATGGAGATGCATTTCAACTAACGCACCAAAGTGCATAGAAAAGAGTCTGAATGTGCTGCTGTCCAGCTCTGTAAATGAGTAAGCCGTCTATGGGCTCAGTTGGCGGGGACCCCAGTGTTTTTGAGGGTCCAGCTCCAGGTGATAAAATAATGAAATGAAGACTCTGCCGCAGACAAGAAAGGAAAGCTTCCTGGGTCGGACGCAGAAACACAAAAAGGCTGTAGGGGTAAGAGCAGGCCGAGGGAAGTGTGGGGCAATAAAAAGTACCTTCAGTATTGTGACCCAGGGTGACATGTGATGGATGAGGTCACAATTATGATGATTGAAGGGTGCAGATCAGGCCCTGCTGGGCTTTATTCTGAGGTCTTTGGCTGTTTGCAAAGAGACCTTTGCATCCTGTCATAAAAGATTACGACCCCTGTTTTATGGCGTACAGACTCAGCGAGGAATGAGCATCCATTCAAGTTGTTTGGCCGGCGCAGCCACAGGCACTGAGCTTATCTCTCCTTTGAGTCCCTCCTTGCCTTGAACAGTCTAGAGCTTGGTTAGCAAGTCAGAGGCATAGTATTTAGAGATCTCATCTCATCTCTGGACAACATCTGCAAATATCTACCTGTTGGTTTTCTAAAGCTCTTTGATCTTTGTGCAGAGGGTTTCTTCTGAGCAATTGGGAATCCTTCATGTCAGCACCGCCTAGAAAAATTCAATTGTCTCTCTCCCTTTTGCTCTCAGCAATCTGGCTATTGCTTCAATTTTCTGATAATTTCCCCCACTACATATGTACCTGAGGAGCTGTTTATTTTGATACACACACACCCAACCTTTCTCCTTTTCTTCTAGGTAGCACCAGAGGAATTCAAAACCAGCATCAGCAGGGTGAATGCTTGTTTGAGGAAGAACTTGCCTGTGAATGTGAAGTGGCTTCTTTGCGGCTGCCTGTGTTGTTGCTGTACAGTAGGCTGCAGTCTATGGCCTGTTATCTGCCTCAACAAGAGAGTAAGTCCCAGACCTCCTGTGGCATGAGTTGGACAGTTTAACTCTCCCTTGCATCAGTGCTGATTACTCCGTGGCTGTTATAGCAATTCAGCCACACTGGTCTGAGTGTAGAGGGTAATAACAGCTCATGTTCAATTAGTGGCCCTGTGTAGAAATGACACATTGCGCTGCTCAGGTCCTCTCCTGCCCAGCTCAAGGGTGTGTCATTTAAAGGTGGCGTTACCACTCAGAATTAATGACAACAAAGTGGAAATTACTGGCTGGTAAATTGGGAGTTCAGTCCATAAATCCTAATACGGTGGCTGTTTACCGTTACCTGTTAAAGTGTTGAATTGAGTAATGAGTGTTTTGCTGCTTGCGCTAATGCACGTGCATTTGTTCTCTCTTCCAACAGACAAGACGGTCTATTCATAAGTTGTTAGAGTGGGAGAATAACCGGCTATACCACAAGGTAAAAACAATGACAAATTGCACATTAGCACCTGTGTGAAAGTGCTTAATTGTCTGTGTCAGTGTGCAGTGGAAGTATCATCATGATGGATAATGACCAATGATCTGTTTTGTAAACTCTAACCCCTCAAAGCTGTCTGAGTCAGATCTGGTGGACACGGTCTGAGCGGACCGTGAGGTCAGCAGTAAAATGCCATGTTAATTTTGTTTTGTCTCGCAGCAACAAATTACAGCTAGTAGCTGTGCAAAGGTATAAAAGAAGCTCTTCAGGGTGTCTGGCCACAGTTTGACCCCAGCGAGACCAGACAGCCCTGCTCTCGAATTCCCCCGACACTGAAGGGGAGATTTCAGACAGATTTTTCTTTGTTTGTGTGTGTGTGTGTGTGTGTGTGTGTGTGTGTGTGTGTGTCTGTTTGAGAGTGAGAGAGATGTTCATTCATTGTGTCTGTGTCTTCTCTCATCAGCTGGGACTGCACTGGAAACTCAGCAAAAGAAAATGTGAAAGCAGTAATATGATGGAATACGTAAGTAAGCTGAATAACTTCAGAAACGTTACGATTATTCCCATTTGTGATTTATCAGCAGATTATTTTCTTAATCGATCAATCGTGTTGTCCAAAAGATATCAGAAAATTGTGAAAATGCTTTTTTTAATTTCCCAAATTAATGTCATTAAAAGTCTTGTTTTGTTTAATTAACAGTCCAAAACACAAAGATTTTTAAAGAAAAGCAAATCCTCACGTTTAGGAAGGGACTCATAAAAAGCTTGATAATGCTGTAGTCACTGTGAGCAGATGTTGCATTGCGAGATCAGATGTTTTAGAAGACGACAGATGAGATACTTTGTCAATGAAAAACTTACCGACACGTTCAGTATCAACATTTTTACAACTCGCCAGATTCAGTAATAAACAGCATTTCTTCATTTCCTCCTCATTGATGGAAACTGTAAATGCTAATTAGTTTTGTCTTTTTCTCCCTGCAGGTGATTCTTATAGAATTCTTACCCAAATATCCTATATTCCGACCGGACTGAGGAAGCTGTTAAAGGACTGGATGTGGGGCCCTTGAATCTTATCCTTAGTGCCTTGTATATACAGTATGTTGGAATAAGGGTCTGCACCGGCGTCCCTCGTGACGACCCCGTACATCTCCCAGTACCTTGTACATTAGAATTTGCAACACTGTCACTTTGCTTTAGAGCAGATTTTGCACATTTTCCCAACAGAACTAGACATGTCCCCTTTGTTGCACTCGGATGTGTTTTTGTTACATGTGACAAACAAGTGAAACTCTCGAAAAGTGCATTTACCCCAAAGAACCATCAGCCCGTATCCCATCTGTTCTATCAGTAATCCCTTGCAAAGAATGTGATGCCTCCACCTTCCTCAATTATCCTTGCCTTATATATGATTTTTTTTTAAATAACTCTACATGTAACAGGAGGAGGAAGGCATTGGGTAATTCAACAAGTCTGGAGATTCACATGCTGTTTGTTGGGTTTCCTGTCTTTGAATCCAATTCTTTGCAAGTAGATGGGATGGTTGAAATTGCCTAACGTACAGTGTACGTCATCACCCTGTGTTTTTCTTTACATCTGACCCTCTGTACATGGGAACTAGCTAGTAAAAGAACTTGACCTGTAAATACCATGGTAGGATAAGCTGTACAGTGGTATACCATTGTTTACATAAACTTACTTAGCTCTTTAGTTTTTTGTTTTTTTTTGCCAATATATTGCTGTACCATAGTTTTGATTAATGAAAGATGTTTATGTACCTTTCTAGTTTATATGGACCTGTTTACCTTGTAAGCCATATAGTTACAATGTACATGATGCCAGAGTTAGGACTCATCATTGCACTTGAGCCCAGTAGAAAGTCAGAATATCAGACGATAAAGATTCATCCAGTGACAGCAGCTGTGCGTGTTTCCGGGCAGCTTTTGCCAATAAAGATGACACTCAGTGACTGGTCATCCGTTAAAACTGGAGGTGGTTTGCATGTCTGATGTGCAGTTGGAAGAAAATGATTTGAACTCTGCTCTCCCGCTCATTTATCATTTTAACTTTGCATTCATTTTTTACAGATTTGTACTTTTCCCTGTGCTGTGTTCGGTCCTCCCGATGTGTTAGCAAGAACGTGCGCCTACAGCACGCGGCGTATTGAGCAGATGGTTCCTTTGTTTCAGCCATTCTGTCCAGTGTTGGTATTATTTTCCTGAATCTTAGTCATGAGATTGTATTAGAGTGCCTCTGGAATAGTTGGTGAACCACAGAGAAGTACAGGTGGAAATCTGTTCTCTTTTACAAAGGAGATTTTAAATCCTCCTCCCAGTATTGTCCCTGTTACAATTCTTGTAAATGTTTGTCATGATGACCTAATCCCTATGGAGAGAGAAAATAAATTGTTGATTTTGACTTTTCTGCTTCCTTTTTTTCATTTTTCACAATGATGTGTCATCTTACTTAAACTAATTACTTATTAGATTATTCTGCTAATACAGTTTGCCCAAAGGCTGCTGCCCCAATCCAGAAATGTGGCTGTTTGTCATGTTTAACAAGGTGCTGAATCGTTAACTTTAACAAGACAGTCTGCAATTAAGGCGACACATTTGTAAATCTCAGGAAAAACCTGCTGCTACTTTCTAACGTCATGGACCGGCGGTCAGAGACCACCGCGCTGCGTTTCTGCTGTATCTCGCCACAACCCCCGAACCCTGAAGTGGTGGGCTTCCCTTCAGCGTCGTTGGTTTTATGGTCCTTTGTTTTTTTGTTTTCACAATCACAGTCTGTCTCTGTGTAGACGGAAGGTTTCAGTAACCTTTGATTGCACCAAGTTGCTGCTGCCACCACCACCACCAGTTTTAGTTAATCTGGAATAGAATTATTAATGGTACAACACTGTATAATAAGTCAAGATTCAGCTAAACACTTCATTATTTAAAGTAATTTAAAAAACAGCAGCTACATCTGAAAAATATATATTTTTTCTTTTTTAAAAAAAACTTTGAATGCAAAGTCTTGACAGCTGACCTGCACATTTTACATCCCATCATTTTAAGCGCATGTGCTTTACTTGAGAATTTCCAATTGATGGTGCTTTAGACTTCTGTCTTCTTCTGTCAGATTATAAAGAAAACACTTTTTCAGGAGCTCTGTCTGCTCCATAGTTAACCTTCTTAAAAGGACCATTGTGCATAATGAATATTTGTACTTTGTGTACCTAATGCACATATTGCTGGTAATACTTTTGAATACAGGACTTGTAGTGGAGTATTTTGTGTAACTGGTACTTTTACTTGGGGTAAAGGGTCTGATTACTTCTTCCACTGTCAGTTCATACTGCATGTGACACTGTGTTGAGTGATTGTGTTGTTCACATGTATTTTTGCGTTCGTAGCAAGTTGTACTGGTTGGTCATGTGTGTTTGCATGCACAAACACAAGTGTGTGTGTGTGTGATAGAGCAGGAGGGATTGTAAAGGAGTGAAAGTCACAATCTCCTTTTCACATGCAGATATTAACAAACTCTACCTATCCACTCTGAACCACCATCTTATTTAATCCAGAACAGTTTGTTTGTACCCAGACGGCATGAAGGTTTACAAAAACATTTGGTCCACTTTAAATTTGCATGTCGTGACTGTTGAGCAAAAGCTTCATGTGAAAAAAAGACGTCTTATTTGTTTCAGAGAGGCTTTTGACCCAAACATAACGAACATGGGTAACTTTTTAATTCACTACAGTTTGTGTCCACTAGGGGTCAGACTGCGCCATGGACAGACTGTACTGTAAACTGGACATTTGTTTTGTGACTGGGGTAAATAATTCAAATCGTTAGCACTCATACTTTAGTTCATTATGAATTTCATTCTCAGGGAATCAGGAAACATGGAACAGCTATAAAAACCCCTCAGACCTCACTGACCATCATCAGGCTGGAACCTGTGGCAGCTTGTGAGGCCCAGTAACATCCACATTAACATGTAAATTGAAGACATGTTTTTTTTCTTCTGGCATTCTCCTTATACTTTGGGTATAGAAGATAAATAATTTCCTTTCTAAAAACCCCTCATGCCTCTTGCTTTTTTCACACACTTCCACTCTTCTCTGTGGGATCTTGCCTTCATATCATTTCATGTGACGTAAACCATTGTGCAGTTAAAATCCAGGATAAACAGAAGATCAGTGTGATTTATTATGATTTTATTGAACATAATGAAACAGTGAACGGGCTAATATGAACACTACCTACTGTAATAATTATAGTTTGGTATCAATTAAGATACAAGAAAGGCCACAGGGATTGTGTTGACACAAAAGGAACGAGGTAACACAAATATATCTGAACAAGGCCTTTCTCCTTTTCCCATAAACTGGATATAATGAGAGGAAACACAATTTAGTACAGTGGCAAATTAAGGCAAGTGTACATTCTGGTTTGTCCTTCAGTGTCTACAGGGCACCCGCTTATCAAAGTCATCCAGTACGAACTTTATCATTCGAAAAATAAATACAGAGCACAGATCAATGGACAAATGACAAATCAGAAGCTGCTGAATGTGTCATGTGTAGATTAACAACTCTGAAGACCAAACACTCATCACAGAAGTATTTACTTCAGCAATATGAACATGTCCAAGTTTGTTTCCTGCTGGCACACTTGGACCAAAGCTGTTTCTGTAGCAGTGCGACTCTGGTTTAATGTCCTAAGCAGGTTTCCTGTTAAGTTTAGGAGTGTGTAAGATTCGATTGATTACCTTTATGGCTTCGATAAGGCTGCACCTCAGATACTCCAGACTCTTAAAGCGCCTTAGACTGAACCTCCCCGTCTGCATGAAAGTCAAACCAAAAGTGACTGCAGGTCTTTTCTTTGGCTTTTCAACAAGCTCCCTCTTCAAACCAAAAACTCTTTTCAGAGCAGGATGTAGTTGTTGATTTTATTCTTAACGTCTACAGTCGGCAGTCATTTTGTTACATGTAGTCATCTATAATTCTTCATCACAACTGTCTACGGTTTATGTGGATCACTTGAATCAAGTCATGGCTACCAAATGATAAGACTATTTCCAGGAAAGCAAATATACCTAAAGTATTCAGAAAAGGATCAAAAAAGGTGTTTAAAAAAACAACTATCCTTCCAGTTTGCCGTTAAGATATAAGTCACTGATTGTCATCATTTTTGCACCCTGATTAAACCCATTTTGTGCAATCATCTGCCCCGTGAGTGTGAGAGGACACGGACACAGCTGGGACGACGCTTGGGAAAGTCATTCCCATCGTACACAGGATGGCTCTTAAATACACGCCTGTTCTGGATTCCATAACCAATCAAGACATAAGAATAGAACCTAACTGAGTTACATATGGGAGGAATGCCGCAGAACAGGGCAACAATCTGCCCGTGATCAACTAAGAGGGTGACTGTAAGAAGAAGTGGGTTTAGCTACACGAGACTCCCAGGCCAGGACACCACCGTCAGCGTGACTTTATTCTTCTGCAGCTTGAGCATCGGGATGAGCGACGAGTTGTTCATCCCCACTGTCGTGGCTCCGTTCACCGCTACTATCTCATCACCGCACCTGGAGAGAACCACAGGCCATGAAGACTGGTGAGGACGAGTGGTGACAGGACACCCGAGCTGGACAAGTCATATGTGGGTCAACTTACTTGAGGCGTCCGTCGAAGTGAGCGGGCGTACCAGGCACAATGGTTTTAATGAAGAAGGGCTGCTGGCCGTGGCTCTCCTCGTAGCCCCCCACGATACTGAAGCCCCAGCTCTCGTTGTTGGTCTTCTGCAGGACGATGTCCCGGCACCAGTGCATGTGGCTGAAATGACAAGGGGAGAGTCAGAGCTGAAGAGGCGGAGCAGAATTCAGGCACTCTGTGGTGAACGAAGGCGGCTCTACCTCGGTAATCCCAGCCAGCGAGTCCACAGCGGCGTCCAGTTGAGGGCGTCGTCTCGTAGGTCGTCCACAAAGTCCAGTTCGTCATTGTTGCCAGGCTCTGTGTCTTCCTCAGACTCCTCGGACAGGGTCTGGATGACGCGGAGCACCACCTGGGACTGAGCTGTCTGAGCCTTCAGCACAGAAACTGCCTCATTGTAGGTCAACTGGGTCAGATCAACGCCGTTGATGCTCAGCAGAACGTCGCCTGAGGAGACAGAGACGATGTTGTGAACAGGGACAGAGATTTTTCAGGTTGTTTTTGTTGAGGCATCTGTCCACAGTGAAACATCTGCACAGTGTGAAAACGACTGAAAAGATTTTATAATTGAACCATCTTAACATGGATGCTCTCTAGACGGCACCTCTTCCAGAGAAGTCTGTGTTGAGCCTTTAGCCGTGAGAGGAGAGCTGCTCTTTTCCTATTCAGCCAACTGTCACATTTCAATGGAAGCAAACAGAACTGGAAATTGTTTCTATAACAGTTTGTTACTGTTGTTGTGTATTCATCCAAATATTCCCATGAGATTTAGTCTTTGATTCAAAGCTTGAAATGACCCCACTGTTGATAAACTTGCCAGTGATTACTTCCATAACCAAATAATCATTTTAGTCAATTTTTATACATTTGCTGCTTCCTGTTTCTCACATGTGCAGCTTTGAGGCTTTTCTTCATCACATGTGAAATCTAACTGAACATGTTTGGATTATGGACAGAAATTACAGCGAGCATTATTCACAATTTTTCTGGCATTTAAAATAAAAGTTGCAGGCTTGGCCGCAACAAGAAACATTACAAAGACACACACAGCATAAAGCTACCAGTAGAAACGTGAATAAAGTCTGTTTGTACCTCTTTTGATGGTGCCATCTCGGTGCAGACAGCCGACAGGCTGCACACTCGTGATGTAAACGGGCAGGCGGCTGCGACAGTCCCTCCCCCCGGCAATGGTGATGCCCAGAGAGAGCCGAGGCTCCTTCTTCAGGCTCACAGTCTTCTCATGGCTGGAAAATCCACCTGGAGGATCCTGCATGAACAATTAGACAAATTAATACCAGGCAATGACAATCGTATTGATCAACGTCACCATGTGGTCTTCTACAATAATGCTGGCCTTGTTCAGGATGCCATGTTTCACTAATTCACCCCAAGAATCACTGTTTTATGAGTTGGACATGAAGTCTGTGCTGCCAACAAACCTCAGCCTCTCCAGGATCCTTTGACTTAATTGATTCCACTCGTAGAAACAAATGTGAAACATTTGAGAAGGAGCTGAGAGGTACGGGTAGAGATAACGTGTGAGGATCAGCACTAAGCTCTCGTAGTGGAAAAGATGTGTGGAAAATGACAGCTTCGACCAGCCTCCTTCTTTCCCTCTGCAGTCTGTAAACCATGAGAAGGGAAGCTTGGGGGGGGAGGTGGGGGCTCTTCCTTCCCCCCAGCAGGGAACCCATCCCCCCCAGCAAGACGAAAAGGCTCGACTCTGCAGGCGAAAGCTAACTGTTACCAGCTTTGATCCTCTGCCACGCAAAGAAACGGCCAAAAAACAACAAGACAGTGGCCCCGCAGCGACAGAGTGAGCAGCACCCCGGGCCTTTTGATCAGGACAGAGGGAGGCCCCGGAGAAGGGCTTTCATCTCCGCTCACCGACGCAGGTGTCTGCTCTCAAAGGTTCTCACCCACAAGTCGGGGGTTGCTGTTCTTTCTACTGGCAGTGTATGGTACGACTGAGTGTGACCGACAAAGGAGCAATCGTCACAATTACACTGAGTAAACAGAGACATGTAAAGACTTTGCAACCAATATTGTGGTTAGTGGCGTAAAAGGAAGTTACAATTCCAGCAGCCGACAGCTGGCAAGGGCCCAAATAAACGTGGATGTAAAGTATGTTATCCAAAAAGCAGTTTGAGCAGTGGTTTGTGAGGAAATGTTCAGCATTACCTTCATGTAGGTGGAGCGGCGCCTGAAGTACTGCGGCTCCGGCCTCCGGGCTGCTCTGCTGTGTTGTCCCTCTCTGCTGCTTCCTCCTTCCTCCTGAGACTCTGCAGGTCTCATCACCACGAAGTTCACACGCATCTCGCTTGCCTTAATGCACGCACAAGAAAAGCAATTCTTTCACACACAGCAAATAACAAAATACAGACTGTACTATGAACTCTGTGGTCACTGATTGATGATTTTGGTGCTCATTTTGCTGGTTTGGTTCCTGGTGATTTCAGGATGGACTTAAAGCTTGGTTGAGATACGTAATCTATCACTTGCTTTTTACCCTGCTAGCAGTGGGCCATCTATCATTTTTCCTTTAGAACAAGATGTCTGGATGAGAAATATCCAAAAAGCCATGAGATTTTGTGTGTAAAATGTAGCGACCCCTTGATCTTTGCCACTATCATGCTACAAGATCTGGCGTTTAGTCAGTGGCAGATTGCAATCAACACTGTAGGCTAAATTCATGCTCTTGAGGGATACATCCTAATAAAGACCAAGGCCTATTTTTTTTGTGCCATGCTCAGCACCATCTCACATGGGCGATATTAGTAGCCCAACTACTTGTAAGACTCTACCGTCAGCATCTTCTTTGCTCTTATTAATCACGCTGTGTGGTGTAATGAATGCTGCAGCTTCCAGGCTAGCAAAGCTCAAGGCTTTCAGGCTTGGTTGTTAATGTTACATCATTGCAAAGTAATTGAAAGCAGTGACTGTTCTCAAAGTCTCAAGTGATGGCCAGTAAGAACTGATGGCTCGTCTTTTTATGATTTGACTACATAATTGCCCTTTTCAGAATGCCTATGTTTGCATATTGTTCGTCTTCTTTAGTGCACAAACACAAGCGAGTTATATCTACAACCCCAATACCAAAAAAGTTGGGACACTGTGTAAAACAAATAAAAACAGAATGTGATCATTTGCAAACAAACTGTTTACTAACAACAGTTTTATAAAGTGTTCCTGAGCTCACACAGTAATGTCCTTCATACAATCACGTGTTCACAAAGTGGTGAACCTCTCTCCATCCTTGCTTGTGAATGACTGAGCCTTTCCAGGATGCGCCTTTCATACCCGATCATGATACTATTACCTGTTACCAATAAACCTGTTTACCTGTGGAATGATCCGGGTGTTTTCGAGCATTCCACCACTTTCCCAGTCAGTGATAATGTGAAGTGTGTGTCATTTGTATTTACTGGGCTAAAATGTATCTTTATCTTTGATCCTCTAATACACTACCTGTATGATGTGGGCAGCGCTCTCAGGTGTACCATGCCTCAGGTCATGTCCGTTGATGGCCAACACCTTGTCATTATTCCTCAGTTTTCCATCTTTGGCTGCCAAACCACCAGACAGCAGGTCCAGGATGAAAACCCCACTCTCATCTGATTTGCGGATGAGTTTGATGCCGAGCGGTTCGGCGCGCTGACTCTTCATTAGCGTCACCTGCAGCACTGTGCCGGGGTTGTGATTGGAGGTAACGTTGCCATGGGGACTGTGAGAGGGCTGGGAGGCGGTGGAAGTGGTGCAAGAGGAGGAGTGAGGATCAGATCGTGGATCCCTTGATTTGAAACCTTTCTCCTGCATGACGGTGAGCCTGAGGAGGGAAGGCTGCCGCAGCACCGCGATGGCCCGGGCGTGGGGGACTGAAGCCAAACTGACATCATTCACCTGGAGACACGACACCAGAGAGAAGAAACAGCAGAGTCAGTGGCGAAGCATCCTCACCAAACATGGCAGTACATAATGCACACACATGCTGCCATCATAGAAGGTTATGAGAGGGTATTTGTTAAACAGAGTGAGATCAACTAATTATGTTACTCTTCCTGCAACATAATTATTCATATCTGATGTTTTTGTCTTCAGAACCAAAACAAATACAAGCTACAAGTTAAGCCTCTTTATCTGTCACTCTAGTACTCAACACCGGAGCCCCCCAGGGCTGTGCACTCAGCCCCCTCCTGTTCGCCCATGACTGCAATCACCGACGTGGGGAGAACTGTTGTGAAGTTTGTGGATGATGCCCTCATCAGCCTGATTACAAAAATGATGAAAATTCATATCAGGAGGAAATCGACAATCATGCAGGTTGGTGCACGGGGAACAACCTGCTGCTCAACGTCAACAAAACTGAGGAGGCAAAGACACACACTGCTCTCTACATCAGTGGAGCTGAGGTGAAGCAGGTGAACAGTTTCAGGTTCCTGGGAATTAGCATCATAGACACCACACATCTCCACCCTGGAGATGTATCAGTGACATCAGTGAGGTATCTGCGCAGAGCCCAAAAGATGCCAGAAGGCAAATCCACCCCAGCCACAGCCTGCTCACCCTGCTGCCGTCTGGCCAGCCATACAGAAGTATTCACTGCCGTACAACAAGACTACAGAGCAGCTTCTTTCCTCAGGCTGACAGACTCCTCAACTCAACCTCTGCACTCCACCATAAAACAATTTTACTTCTATGACTTATTCATCCACTTACATAGCTTTTATATGAAAAGCATAAAGGGACGACAGCTAGCACTTCGTTACATAACCCTGTGTAGTAAAACAAACAAAGGAACCTTGTACCTTGTAAAATAAGTTTGTCAAAGTGATATTCACAAAAATCAATGCATGGATCAAAGAGGAAGATTGAATTTCAAGATCTCAGTCATGCAATCTTCACCATATCTCTTAACTTCCATCAGCTTTTCCAGCAAAAGCCAAAAACTATGCAGCTGATGTTTCACATCCTGAAGGCGGCCTGTTGCCTCACAGGTTTTTGGTTTCATTTCCAGGCTTGGGATCAGTTGGCTTGAGAGGAAGAGCTGCATTTTGGAGACACACCAAAGCAGAGGTGCCAAACTGATGCTGGAATAGTCTTAAGATCACTTTACAACGGTGCCACATTCCAGGAGAACCAGAAGGAAGAAACCCAAGGCGGAGGACATTGTTGGAAGAGAGGAGGCAGTAAAGCTACAAAGATTAGTTAACTCATTAGTTTTAGACCAAATGATTAAACTATTAATCAAGACAATTACTGGCAGATGAATAATAAGTCATTAGATACACAATAGTGGCACAATAAATGACTACCACTGACAGAAAACTCTCCATATAACTCTTTCAAACCAACTCTGGTTATATAAGTCTTTCAAAAAAGGACAGATTACATTTTAGTACACTTCATGTTTGAACATTGACCCTCTCAGACAGAAGTCAATCAATGACAGCAACCAGGTAAAGTTGCTTTCATTTACAGAACGTGTTTGGCTTGGCAATTTAAACCACGCCTTGTTACCATGGAGCCAAAACTTGTTCATCTTGAACGTCCACTTTCCCTGCTGCAAAGCTCTGTTTATAAAACCACGAGAATGCAATGACAAGTTGTTTATGCAAAAATATGTTGATCTGTGTCACGCTATGCCACCAGGATGCTTCTGAATTCCCATGTTGAGTAGGAGATGAACATCCTGGGCTACATGATCCCTCGTTCCTCATTTAGTTTATGGGTCTCTCTCACCTCTAAGATATGGTCCCCTGGGGCCAGTCTGCCGTCACGAGCTGCTAGCGAGTCTCTGACAATCTCCTGGATGACTATGTTCCCCAGCGGTGTGTCTTTGCCCCCCACGATGCGGAGGCCCAGCTCCTCCTCCGGCTCCTCTCTGAACAGCTCCACCACATTGGCCTCGGCCACCAGACTGGACCGCAGGGGGGTGTTGTCTGGAGGGAAGAGGAACAGAGAACCAGGTGGAATAAATATGACTGCATTTTCTGTACTGAAGCAGATGCTCAGCTCTCGCTGGCTGGGCTGCAACATGTAAAATGCCTGATAGACATGACTGAACAATGAGTCCAACAGGTCAACGTTACAGGTTTTAAACAAACTGCCAGGTTAGCCAAACTTATACGTGGGAGATGATTAATTAAATCATTAACATCCATCCCAGTTTACAGACCAACTTCCTGGTTCAACTTTGTCCAAACACGCTTTCTGTTACATGCTTACACGCAGAGGGATCTCTGAGGGATCATTTCATTTCAGGCGCCCTCACTTTCACTTTGCTGTTTACAACTTCTCTGATTATATGACTGCTTGTGTTTCTTACACCATCTGATCTCTTTGCGGTGATGTCACCAGACATTTTCCCAGATCTCAGCAATTAAATGTGTACAAGTTGTAGAAGTGACGGCCAGAACTATGAAAATATGACCCATGTTTGGAATCCAGATCATAAAAGCGGCAAACCTCACAAGCTGTACATTAAGGCTGCAGTGATATGAAAGTTATCAGACCATGTACATTTGCCGTCTTTGCTATTGAATTGTACATTATCAGTGTCATATATTTGAAGTTTATATCAATATCAGGACTGTGTTATTTGCTGAGGCGGTTGACAATCTTATACAGCTGCAACCCTGTCGCCCTTCTGTTACATTGTTTTTGCTACAGTAGACAGAGTATATCTTGTGCCAATCTCCTTACTGAATGCACAGAGATAGATAGTGATCTTCTCATCCAAACTCCCAGGAAAAACAGCAAGAAAACAAAATTCTGGAGAAAAACTTACCAGTAGAGATAAGCATAAAATGCTGCATAAATAACCCAGTGCTACCTCAGCCAATGACCTGTTTTGAACTTGAGCTAACAGTGAATGGTAACATAGATGTGAGTGGAACTTGACATGAAATCATCCCAATGAAAGAGCACAAGCTTTAGCACACCGAACAGAGCATCTCAACCTTAGGACTGGGGTGTGTGTGTGTGTGTGTGTGTGTGTGTGTGTGTGTGTGTGTGTGTGCGCAGGCCATACAAGTATTTACATGCTACAGCTAACTCCTCAGCAGGGCTGCCATTCTTTTTAGGACAAGCACTACAAAGGTATGATCAATGGTCAATAAAATGAAGTGTAAGCTCACTGTTTTTCACTCAGGCCTGCACAGACTTCAAGAGCATTAATTTGATTAAAATAACCATTATAATGACAACAATGCAAACCTCCTTAACTCAACTTTTTATACAAAGGACGAGAGAGAAGGTAAGGAGTATTTTGGCTCCCATCCTCTCTTCAGGACTCTGGTCCACGATAGAGGCTTGTGAGTTGCTTCTAGGGTTTTTCCCTGGGATCAGACTGAGACTAGTCATCTGTGAGCTAGTACATGTTCCTACCACCTGGCTGATGATTCACCTGTGACAGAATCAAAACCTTGGGGCTAAAACATCAGCAAGTCCTGTCTGTGTTTTGACAACCACCCTCCTCTAAAGGGGACGGGCACGAGGATTTAGGTTTTCTACAATCACCCTAGTGAGGAAACTATTTCCGTTCAGCCTAGAAGCCTCTAGAAGCATTATTCAGTGTCACTGCCTCAAAGTGCAGCTGACCTCCTATTGCAAATGATTTCCTAAGAGGTGATTCTAATCATCTCCTTTGTGTGTATGTGGGTAAAAAAGGAAACAGGAAAGTCACTGTACTTGTGCTTTGCTGTTTGTACAGAAAACAGACTGGTGGGACTGAACTGCTGATGTAATGGTGGTTGTCAGTTTGATAAAATGACTCCATACCCTCCTCGCTTTCTTCATAGGCAGGGTTAATCAGCCCGGGCTCGGGCTGGTCTCGGGTGGGATTTCGGGACAGAGTAGCCGAATGTTTAGCATCACCAGACGACTCCCCGTCACTCTTACGTCCCTTTAGCTCGTTCCACGAGGGCCTCTTTCTCTTCTCTGCTTCCTCCCTCAGTCTTCTGAAAACAGGGCATCTGAGGAAAGACAGGAACATGAAGAAAACTAGTTCAGAGAATGACACAGCTGATGACGGACGAGTGATTTTACCCTTTTAGAAACAACACGTGAATCTCCATAATGAAAAAAGGATGTCCTAAAATGTACCAAGGAGTGGCAGGAATGGGTGAATATATAAATAGAAAGAAAGAAATGGATGCTAAAAGGAGCTTTCAGACAGAAAGAGGAGACAAAAGAGGGGTGTATTTATAACCAGGATTTAGAAGAGAGGCATTATGCAGATGAGTAGACAATTTCACTGCATTGCAGGGTGTCTGGGTGCGATAGGTTGAGTGTGATTAAGTCAGTCAGAGTGCTGGGACTGCTGCTCGTTCCCCATGCCTGAACTTTGTCTCCTCATTGTTTGCACAGAGAGGCTGCAGCAGGACAAACTGAGTGCGTCACGGCTGGTCACCGGGATGATAAGCACCAAGCTGGCCATGTGAAAAACAGGAGTGCTGACCTGCACCTTGCCTACAGCTCAATAATTATACGTTTGTGTGTTCATGGAGGAATCGTGCGACCAGGAATAAACGGTACAGCTTCAAAGTGGGAAAACACAGTCTTTGGAAGGGCACGTAGAGGAGAAGCAAACAATTTGACAACAGTTATTTTACATTCCTGAGAAGTAGTCAGAATATTTTTGCCATGACTTAAACTTCAGCTCCTGTGTTTACCTTAAAGTGGAGATACATGCATGCAGTATGTGTATATGGAGGTGCACCATATAATATAATGAATCCACTTTAAGGAATAGTTTGACATTTTTGGATTTGCTTTTTTGCCAACAGAGAGATTTCAATATGAACTTAGCTGTAATTTGTCATTTTTACACTTTTAATTATGTTTGGATTAAGCAATCAAGATATAACATTTACTTAGTGAACTTCAGAGGTGATGTTAGATGGATTTTGTGGTGGATTAAAGAGATGCGAGAGTGATATCAATCTTTTCATGCAACTCTTGAAAAAGTGCATTTCCATAAATGTCAAATTATTCCTTTAATGACAAGTGGGTGGGATTTCTTTTCAGTGGATAGTAGGATGGCTCAGTTCAGCACCTTAAAGCAGCAGAGCAAACATCAATACAACATACAGACACATCAAATCATCATGTTTCAAACAAGTTGGGACAGGAGCAACAAAAGACTGATAAAGTCCAAAAACGCCTGTTTGGAACATTCCACGGGTAAACAGGTTCACTGGTAACAGGTGATAGTATCATGACTGGGTATGAAAGGGGCATCCTTGAATCCCTTGAATACGAGCTAAAAGCCTCTCTGTGCCTCTTGACAACTTGATGAAATCCAGGACTCTGACTGTACTGATGTACTGTTTCCTTCTCTCTTACATCATCCAAGTATTGCCTTTATATTCTGTGTGAAACAGTCGTTGATCAAAACCTCTGCATTGTTTATGTGTGTCTTTCCTCTGCTGCAGCTCAATAAACACGACTTTTCTGCTCAAGGCAAGCTCTGCCTCAGACTCTGAGTACTACTTTTCTACACCAGAGGTGACTGAAGAGTCAAACAGTAGTGTTTGCAAAGCCACTATGCAGCATTATATTATTTTGTATGGCTGTTCATGATACTATTACCATCTTCTTGTATTTGAAAAAGACAGGGAACATATTATTTTGTCTAAAATAACACACACTGTGACCAATAATTTCAGCCAGGTAAAGGCATAACAATACCCACTGAAACCGTCGCCACTTGTCAGAAAACCATCCAGAGTCTTACCTGTTGTGCAGGTGAGGCTGCAGCTCACAGCGCTGCATCTGCTGCTGACACTCATTGTGGGGGCACAGCACAGTCAGCTTGTCCAGCAGGTTCCTGACCAGCAGGCTGGAGGGACGGCACTGGTGCAGCTGCAGCCGCTGGCGGTCCACGGGGCAGAAGTCCTGCTCTTTCAAGAAGTTGCTCAGACAGTGAAAGCAATAAGTGTGGCCACAAGGGGTGTCCATAGGTCTGAGGAGGGGCTGCAGGCAGATGTGGCAAACCAGTTCATCGTCCACCTCATCCTGGTACTCGTACAGGTGGCTTTCCAGGCAATCGTGAGGCTGGCCACACTCCTTACAGACCCGTGCCCATGACAGCCCCGCAGTGCAACTGCTGCCGGCAGCTTTGGTTTCTGTTGTAGCCATTGGCTGATGCAGTTCAGTCCAAACTTCTGGAAAAGATCTACGTCCTCTTATCACCTTAGAAACCACGCTTGGTGTTATTTCAAGAACCTACGTCTGCATGTCCGAAGCTAAAATCCATCAGAACGGAGAAAAGATAATCCTGGGTCAACACTGTTCGGTCCATGTCTTCATCTTGATTGTCTGTTGAGAGAGAAACACAGTAAGCTCTGGTGCAAAAGTTGGACTATTCCTACTCATACCCGCCAGCTCCACAGGAAATGACAAATCCACAGAGCAGCAGCAATATGGCAGCAAGCCGCAGCTGCTTCCTCCCAGCTAGTTTCCTGAGGGACAAAAGGAATTCTCATCTCAGCTAAAAGTCACCGCGCTCCACACTGAAAGGGCTAAACTCTGTGAAATGAGGCAAGAGAAAAGGGACTGAAGTCAAACCCCTGCTAATGGGAAGGAACAAAGGCATGGCGCTACATGAGAGTAAGAATTTTGAATGAACTGGGCAGAAATACAACCCCCATCACTAATGACCCCTTGCACCCAATCGGCAGTGGTCTCCATCCCTTTGTGCAGCTCCTAATCTCCTTTAATTCCTTCTCATAAGGAGAGTGCTGATTAGGAATGCATTCCTCTGAGAAACTTTTGGCCACTTACAACAGATATGACTGAATTTATCAGATAAACTTGCACATATCATAAATTACACTAAATGCATTGCGTTCGATGGCTGAAATGAATTGTCTCCAATGAAACTGCATCTGTGTGGATTATGAATAAAATTAAATTTAAAAGGGTGAACAATTACTAACTGCTCAGTTGGTCAGGAACAAAAAGTGCCATTAAGTTGCAGTGAATGGCTTCTGAGTTTTGAGCTGAACACTTTGAAATGCATCATTTCAGTAGACTTCATGGTGTTGGAAGGGCTAAAATGGCACAGAAATACACAAAACACCAATAAACACCACCTTCAGATGCATGACTTCGTCCTAAGAGCACAAAGGAGTCAAGAAAAATGTTCTCTTGACATCATCACAAATGAGAGAAAAAACAAAAAGCCACCAAAATGAACTCACTACCTTCAGTTTGCTTCTCTTTGTGACCTCAGTCCAGATTTCAACAACATGACTGCTTTACCTTCACTGTTATTGCCTTGGAGCGACTCACCCGAGATGATATCTTTGTTGTCAAGCACCCAGTAGCCACTGCACGCAAACACGAGACTCTAACCTAGCAGCTGCCTGAAGCCTGAATGAAACCAGAGCCCTGCCTCTCCAGCAGCACACCGTCAGAATAATGTCTGTGTGTGTGTGCGTGTGTGTGTGTGTGTGTGTGTGTGTGGACACATTTTTGTGTGCATGAGCATGGATGTGTATGAGCTCTGACTGCACCGGTGTGAGGAATGCCGAGGGGAATTGGTGTAACTAGGCAGAGTGAGCACAGAAGTGTTCCTTCTGCCTCTGTCAAAGCCAGTGGATGTGTATGTGTGTATATGTGAGTGTCTGCGTGGGGGGGCCGGGGGCTCAGACTGCTGATGTTGCACTATCACAGGCAAAGTACTCTCAGTGGCTGAATGACTGATTGCAAACACACACGAGCGATTATAAATATGTGTGCGCACTCCTTTCCACACACATGCACGCTGGCTGAGGTCGCTCCGGCCTTCTTTCTCTTTGTCTTTACTTTGTACAAGTGATACCTCGTCCTGTAATGGATAGGGGTCATGGATCCTGTAGCACAGAGAGAGAGGCACAGCAGAAACCAGGCTGTGCTCCATTTATTTGGAAATCACATGACCCCGATGCAAGAATATGAAACAACAGATAAACAATACAATACACTTTGGTTACATGCAGTGTAGGGCCACACTGCAAAGGGTGCAGCTGGTTCTCTTATCAATAAAGCTGAATACTTTATTAATGTTTCACTCCTGTCGAGGTGTATTATTTGCTTTGTGACAACGCAGTGTGCACTGGCTGGGAGTCACAGTGGGCTTCGCTGAGGGTGCAGCGTGTCTTCATCAGAGCAGTGGTCAACTTCACAGGGAGACACACGGCAACCCTGGAGACCCTCGTGGTTAATGATCTGTATGCTATTACCAAACTGACACAGCGCTATGTTTCTAAAGAATACGTCAGACGTCAATAAAGGCACTCATCTTTCTCAGGATCATCCACGTGAAATGGAGACTTGACGAAATGCAAAAAGTGCAGCACAGAAATGATTGACAGCTGTTTAAATTCGAGCTTTCGTGCTTTACATCATCGTAAAGTGAATATAATGGACATCTTTGACACTTGGAAATAGTGATGGGCATTTTTCACTATTGTTGGAAACTGTATCGGCTAAAGGATTCATTGATTAATCGCTAAAATAAAAAGAAGATGAGCTGATAATGAAAATAATTGTTGCAGCTCTTAACCGATTATCTCTGTTAGAGAAAATGAACAATCTGAAGATGTAACATCTTTAGACCAGACTAATCAAATAACTAATTAGTCAAACAAAACAAATAAACAAGCAACAATGAAAACAATGATTAGTTGTAGCCCTTGAAAAGATTAAGTGGAATTAATCTCATTCATCGACTGACTCAAAGAAAATCCTTCAGTCTTGAGTACTTTGTATCAACATCTACATTAATGCATCTACCTCGGTGTCACAAGCGTCCTAATCCTGCACTAGAGCAAGAAAAATATTTCACAAGTCCATGTTTGTGAAATCAGCACAATAAGACTGTTTTGCAATAGACGGGGTGAAATATGTTTTACAGGTTTAGAGCCAATCAAAACGTCAGCCTCGATGAGGGAACCCCTTATCCACATCAAATGCCCTGTCGTCATGTGACGACCTAAGCTTTCCATGGGAATGTCTGTGGCCTGACGGGATTACCCAAGGTGGCGTTCCTTCAAAGCTGAGCCGAATCACTCGCTTTGATGGTTGATACCAATGAGTCACGTGCGCTGCCACACCCTCAGTGAACACAGGTGAGGCCACGTTAGACTAATAATTTTTTCATGAGAGTCCACGAGACAGGATGTGTGTCATGTCTACCTCTACCTAACACCAATGTCTGGCATTACCAATAAAAAAAATAACACTGCACATGAAATGGAAAATGAATCAAATTGCTTCGCAGACATGAATGACTCTTAATCACCAGTGTCTCGGTATGACCATAATTAAGCTCTAACATGTTTAAGATTGCTCTTTTACAAATGCATCAATTACACATCACTTATCATTAGAGCTACATGGGCATTTTCCATGATCACTGCCTGTCTTAAATTCATTGTTTCCTTTGTAGTTGAACTGAAAAGACATCTATTTTGAGCTCTGAGTATTACGTAACTGCTATGGCAACAACAGGCAAAGTCTCCTGTTTTAAATACGACCAGCATTTGCATTGCATCAGGAAATAATCAACGACTCCAACAACAAAACCATCAATCCCCAAAGTGTTTTCCACTCCGACCTCTCCCTGGGTTGTACATTCACAGCACCAGCCTCCCTGCAGACACTCACCCACGGTGTCTCCCCTACAAGTCCCACACTGGGGTTAAGCTCACGTTGACAGGGCCTCTGAGCTGCCCACTGTACGACAGCCTGCCTGCACATACCAAAACAAACACCACCCATGGCCTTAACTTATTATCATCCGAGGATGTTGAAAGCATGAAGGGCAGAAGGTCACAGTAATTCATAAACAAAGGCCCTCTGTGCTTTTCCTACAGTGTCACTGACTCCCTGAATCAACCAATCAAAACAGATGATGACTCACTCAGCTGATGATTGATTTCACTCAAAAACAGTTAAATATTGCTGATTGGGATCTGGATTTTCCAAACCAGGAAAAACCTCTTAAGTGCTCCTCACTACCTCAATGTGACAGCTGTAGTTGTATTTCTTTTTCCCCAAAACAACTCATCTTAAACCCTCTGCTTACTCGCAACAGCTACTGCAAACGTGGCACAAATACTGGAATATTTTGGTCAAACATAAGCTTTGGTATTTGAAATATGACTCAAGGTGAAGTTGGATTAACCTTGATGAAGACTAGTCGCTGAAGTAACTGCATAGCACTCAAATCCTTCACTTGAGTCAAAGTAACTCAATATGCAGAGCGGCTCGTTATTGTAACGATATCAATGATGCACTAATATTTAAGCAGCATTGAGAAACTGTAACTCCTGCTGCTGATATAATTTATAACGCTGTATCATATAAAATGATCATGTGTTTTGCGAGTAAAATCTTTATGTGCAAAGTGAGTACGAACAATCAAATCACATACTCAAATACTAGCGTGAAAAGTACAATATTTCCATCTGAAATGTATGAAGTAGCATTAAATGAGTAAACTGAAGTAAGTTCAGTACTTGAGTAAATGTACTACGTATAGACAGGTCAAATCAATCGATCATTTCTGTATTAAAACAGCCTGTAAATATCAGTAAGAAGGACATTTGTAATCACCTCCCGTCCTATCTGGGTGTGTGTGTGTGTGTGTGTGTGTGTGTGTGTGTTGTCACTGGGACCATAAATAACTCACTGGCCCCTCTTTTCAGCTCATGGCTGTTGGTTTGGTCCTAATCACTACACCGACGTGACAGAGCCACATGACAGAAGAGGTAATAAAAGTTAGCCTTGGTGTGGATCAGTCAGATCGTCGGCATCGTTGTTCACACAGCAGGTAAACCAACACGGCTTCACCTTCAGTACGTAACCTGCGGAGGAAGCGCGCACTGCTACACACCTTGAGGACGGAAACTCACTTTTCTGTGAATACGTGCACTAATACAGACACATTTCAGTATCAAACACACTCTTGGCGAAGCCCTAACAGCCCGAAACCGCTTGCTTTGATGTCTGTTGACATGAACGAGGAGAATTGGCTCAAGCCGAGACCGAAACTCGTCTTACCTGTGTGAAGGTTGTTTTCCGG
Source organism: Chaetodon trifasciatus (assembly GCA_037975065.1). NCBI lineage: Eukaryota > Metazoa > Chordata > Actinopteri > Chaetodontiformes > Chaetodontidae > Chaetodon > Chaetodon trifasciatus. The sequence continues at coordinate 3,611,040 of JBBMOE010000045.1, forward strand.
AAGCAGCTAACGTGTCGCGAGCTAAAACAAAGAGCTCAGTGTGAATTCAGTGGATAACGAGTTTAAAAGAGCCCAAACACCGGACAGCAGCTACACCTCCGAGCTTTTCTCACATGCTTTACCGCATTGCTGTCGGTGAATGATCACGGTCCGCCGTCTCAGGTGGAGTTCAACCTACAGGCGGAGGCTGGGCGACTTTCCCAGTTTCGGGACAACATACTTGTGCGCCAAGAGACGTTCAGGAAGAGAACACCGTGCAGGTGTACGCAGCACTGCGCGGCTGCACCGTGTTTCCAAAAACGCAGCCTTTTTCAGTCTCTCACAACACTCATAACCACGAACTTACATCCAGGATAGTAAAAAAAAAAAAAAAAAAAAAAGAAAAGAAAAGAAAAGAAAACTTGATGGCATGGCAGATTTCTTTTAAGACATTTTCCTTTTAATATATTGGTGAAAAACTCAAAAATATTGTATTTAAAGGAATGATGGATTGCAGTAATGGAAGCTGGAAAACAGACATTTATATTACATCTTATAAACCACCTTAATGATAATAATGATAATCTAATAAAAATAATAACCATCATCATCATCATCATCATCATAACCATAATCATCATCATAATCACAATACTACTATTACTACTAATAATAATAGTAATCATCATCATCATCATCATCATCATCACCACCACCACAATAACAACAACAATAATAATAATAATTTTATGATTATTTTTCCTTCTTTTTCTGCAGATATTTGATATGTGCAGTATACATACTGCAACATACAGGTGTAGTAACAGTAATTGACCACAGTGCTCCTGTTAACCTCCCTTGTACAACTCTTCTGTGCCTGATCCCAGGTGTGCTGTATGGTAATTTGATCAAACATATAAACAGGTGAGTGTGTAACATTCTGGAAAAATAAAACTCTTAAAGCTACACTTTGATATAAGGACACTCTTCAAGACAGTATCAGTCAATACCAGTTAATAAATCAGGACCCACTGTTGCGCCCTTTACCACGTCAGTTGAAATGTGCTCATGTGTTATGAAGAAGCTTTTGGGGCCCCTGGTAGTTCAGACCCCGTGACAGTTGCCTAGTTTTTCTGGCTGTAAATAGCTGATTGAAAGAAAATTAACTGGCAATAATTTTGATAATTGATTAAGTCAAAGTCATTCCTGTTCCAGCTTCTCAGATACAGTATGCATATTTGCTGGTTGTCTTAGTATTTAGTGACAGTAAACCGAACACTTTTTGAGTTTTGGACTGTTGGCAGGACAAAACAGCAGTGTGAGCATGTCAAACCGGGCTCTGGGAAACTGTCAGGGTCGTCAGTGTTTATAAGACTGCTTCACTGTAATCAGCCGACGGAATGTAACTAATACATTTACACAAGTACTGTACTTCAGTACAAGTTTGACATACTTGCACTTTACTTGCACTTTCCATTTTTTGGTACTTTATACTTCTACTTCACTACATTTTGGAGGCAAATATTGTTCTTTTTATTCCACTGCATTTATTTGATAGGTTTAGTTACAAGTTACTTTGCATATCTATGTTATCAATACAAATATAAATCAACAAATAAATTACGATTCATTATTGTAGATTAACTTAGACAATGTAAAGCAATTAAAATGAGTCCTATAGCTGCATAATAAAGTGGTGAACACATTATTGCATCATTAATTATAATCCAGTAAAATCATGTGTATGTCTCTGGCATTGACCATTCTGCATTGTGAGTATTTGTACTTCCAATTATATTTTGATGCTTGTACTTGTACTTTTACTTGAGTAAGATTTTGAATGTAGGGCTTATTTGTATCTCTGCACTGCAGTACCGCTACTTTTACTCAAATAGAATATCTGAATACTTCATCAACCACTGCTTTTAAGCCACGCTGAATGCAGATGAAAACATTTGATTTGGTTTATATTGTCACTATAGACTTCCCATCTTATCAAAACATCTGTGGGTGAACACCTGGGTGATGCTGAAAAGAAAAATACTACTAGTTTTGGGACTGTGCCAGTTAAAAGCACTGTGACACATGAACACACGGTGTAAAGCACCATACCCCCTGCAGAATGGAAGGGAAGTCTCTGTGCCATAAAACATCTCTGTGAAGGCCTGTTTCCCCCAGGATTTACAGCTGTGGTAGGAAGCCTCAATACAAAGTGACATTTGCTGATACAAGCTTACAGAACAAGGCGCTCCACTGTTGGAAATTCAGAAGTCAATTGGTCTATATGTTATAAGACAGACAGGAAGCTAAGTTTGGGTATCAGTATTAACTGAATGACAGGATTAAAAGGAAGTCCAATCATTTCTATTAAAGAGCGATTTCACATCTTAACACACTTTCATACACCAAACATTTATCTACAAATGAACCAAAAGTGTGTTTTTTGGACCATATGACACCATGCTGTATAATAAATGTGATTATAAAGCCTGGAGACCAAAACAAATCACATGAAGTGCTTATGTGACACAGTGACACTTTTTGCTGTCAGAGTTAGAAGAACTGCACCAAAAGCATTGCTTACAGCAACTTCACAGCTTGATGGTGTGTGATAAATGTGGGCTGAGTAGTGAACAGTTGCAGAGAGGTTTGAGGACTTCCTCCAGTGTCTATCAGCACAGATGAGAAAGAGTGACACCATGTGTTTAGATGAGGTATCATAACTGAATTGCCTGAAACTGCTGGGATTGATTTCACATTGCAGAGTTATGAATGAGTTGATTAGACTAAAGTAATCGCTCATCATAACATCATCAGAAATGTTAATATCTAAAGATATTTCATAGATATTGTGTGTAGCTGCCTTTTGGTGTTCCTCAGCTGCCTTTTTTTTTTTTTTTTGGTGTATCGTATTTCACAGCACTGAATTTTGTCTGCTTCTGATGTGAAACTTGGAAGTGGGGGGCAAAGATAAACACTGACCTAACAATACAATGCATCCTGAAGCTCTGTCTCGCCCTCTCTCTCTCTCTCTCTCTCTCTCACACACACACAGAATTGGCCCACAGCTCTGTTTGAGCTGCGCTACTTACAAACAAGAAAGAGGCTGTTTGTCTTTCCTGGGATCAGTAAACATCCTCAACACAAACAAGTTCCTCTGGAGTGAGAGAGGAGAAACTCACACCGTCAGGGCAGCTGCACTCTCACTCCACCACGGCCTTTGATGTCCTTCAGAGAGAGCTGATAATGGAGGCCCCTTACATCTTAATTCTTTTAATTGGAGCGTGGATGTAACAGGTTGCTGATAACTTGCAGTTATTGTCTGAGCTTGATGAGAACTAAAGAAAATTTGATTGTTATTTTCAAGCTGCGAGGAGAAACTTAAAGAATGAGGCCTTCCAGTGGGCTCACAATCAAAGAAATAAAAGCAGATATTCTGCATTTTTACTGTCAACAAATCGCATGGAAGAGCAAAACCACCAGTACTTTAGTCCATCTCTTAACACTTTCTAACTGAGCTTCTCTGTGGCTCTCAGCCTCGAGCCCATTCATTCTTACTGAAGATGTAAATCTTTAAAACTATATACTTTTATTTTTAAAAGAGGCTCAATAATTTCCTCGACAGCTGGGCTCTGCAGTTTACAGCCAACATTACTTAGACATGAGTAAATATTTGTTGGGGACTTATTTTCAGCCGTGGATCGATACACCTCTGGTGCTCTGGTAAGTATTTACTACAACCAGTGAAATGGTGTCACTCCATGTGTTTTTAACAGCGTTTAGAGAACAATGGAGGTCCATGGCACAGATGAGTAAGATATATTGGACGTTGGATAAACAGACACTACTTGCTAGTTTTGGTCTTTTTATGGAATTTGTTGACAATTTAAAAAATGTGTCACCAAACTTATCCTTAAACTTACAAGTCCCACACCTCACTGGGGCTTATTCTGTAAAAGAGAGATGCTTCATTCACGAGAACATGTCTACATATCTGCTCTTTTATTTTTAACTGTTGTTAAGAAGAAACCGAGGACACTTTACTGCAGATTGCTAACCCCCCCGCTGACCACTGCAGGCATCCCTCCTCCATCTTGCCCTGGGTAAGGCAGCGAGGCATTTGGTTCAGGCCACAGCTTGCACTGTGGCCCCGGGTCCTGTCTGGCCTCCACATGACGGCTTTTAATCAGTGACTTATGAGACAAAACCCATCAGACCACACTGTGACATTCAAGCTTCTCTTCAGTGGGCTCACAGGAATTTGTGCGGTTTTTAATGTATTGCTTAATCATGGTTTATATTGGTGAAGATCAGCTGGATCATTGTCTTTTTTTTCTTATATTATTAATATAATAAAAATGAATTGATTGGTCATTTAACTTCATCTGAAAATGAGGCATTATTGCATTTGCATTTTCTGGTTAAAACATAGAGTTAAACATGCTACGAATGCTACAACAGCGTGGAAGCCTCGGGACAATAAGCTTGTATGTTTGTGTGTGCGCACTGGAAGAGTCTTTCCAGTCTCCCCTGAGTAAATATGCTTAGCCCCAGATGATCTTCAAGGCCTCACTTGTTTGTACCTGCCGTGTCGTTCTGCTCGTCCACCCAGCATGACACCCTGTAGCCCAGGATCAGCCCCTCCGACATCAAAAGACCTTGGTGATTCTTATCAGATAATATTCTTGTCCGCCTTCCCTCCCCCTCGAGTCCAGCCTCCTCGCACTGTTGACCTGAACCATGCGCACCGTTCCTTATGGCCCTTTGGCCTTTCCTCTTCTTATCACCATGATGGCCAGGTCGTGATAAAGCAGGTCCAGCCTCAGGACAGAAGGAGGGTACTGTCCACTCTTCTAAACCTCCACAGTTGCATAACTCGGACACTTAAGGGCAGTAAAGAGTTTATCTTAGCTCCGCGCGTGTGGTGCTGTGTTTTACACACTCGCAAAAAGGCGCAAGCGTAATATCTCTCACCATTGCAAATTATATAGATCACAAATGTGTACCATTGTAGATCAGTTTAAGTGTCTCCACATACAAAAGAACCATGTCAGTCTCACTTAATTATTTTATTTTTAATGTTGTAGGTATCATTTTGGTTTCATGCATATCCAAATTTGAATTTGGATTACACCTGACCTGTTTGCTGTCATCCTCTCGGTTCAAAGGGGATTAAACCTACTGACTCAGCCACCTTTTTTACCCTAACACGTGACAACAGTGCATCTGTCTCAGGATTGTATGCATTTATGAGTATGCAGGCTGAGCAGACAGACAGGGGGGACTGGTGTCCAAAGTCATGACCCTGCCCTGACCTGGATGAAGGAAATGGTCACACTGCTCGAGACAAAGCAGGGCAAAGGAGAGTCTGAGGGGCTGGCTGGTCAGCCTCTAACAATGGGGTCCGTGCTCTAAGACCGCGGGCCACACAAAGGCCAGAGAAACCCCCTCCTTCCCACTCCCACATTGCAATAGAGCTGGCATTTCACACTGGCCTGTGAACAGCCATTCAATCAAACTACTGTTTAACCTGACCCCTGGCCTACACAGAAATCAAGATGAGTCTGGCGGGATGTATTTAGGTAAGTGACCTCACTGGCCTTACTCCCAGCCGGCCATCAGCTACAACACAACTCTGTCTTTCACTGCTATTCCACTTCGGTTCATGTTGTATTACTTTTAATCTTTAAATGCAAGATGTTTCCTGTTTTGTATTTGCTGCTCCAAATTCCAGTGAATATTCCTTAAAAGCACGCAATCAATAGGCCTCCCAATAAATAATGTGTCTTGTGATGGCTGTAAGGAGCAATAGCTCCCTGGGGAACAAGAGACACCACCAGACCCTTCGTCTGGGTCAACTACCCTCGAGCCGGGGCAGAGAGAAGCGACCACATGACCCTCTCTCCTCTCAATGGGCTGCTCCTCCCCTCTACCTGTACATGGTTCGGATCAAGGTGTGGGGGCTGCATATCAAACAGACTGAGGCCTTTGATGTGGATGGAAACACAAACACTGATTTGAGCAGAGTCGTAACAGCTTATTTGTTCCCTTTAGTCATTCATTGAGCCGCTTGTTGAATGTGTATGTCTTCAAAGGACTGCAGCATGCACTGGTAGTACAGTAGCCAAGGAGGCCCTGAGAGCGCCCTGGCCCTAGTGGGCTGTGGGAAGGCCATCTGGCTTCCTGTTCCTTAGATTTGATATTGATTTATTGGCTGTACATGGGAAGATAAGGGGGCACCAGCTGCCAGAAGTTCTCCTCTGCATCCTCACAGACAAAGGGCCTCCTGGTCACCCACATCCTGACTAAATAGGTGATACATCAATCCCTGTTAGGTGTTTACAAGACAAATAGAAAGCACACAAAACAACATGACATTTTTGCACAAATTCCACATTAAATAATCTTTGAAAAATCACAGATTTTCACTTACATAGTCATAAAGCATTTTTGTGTTAATCCCCACAGTTCATATGAAAATGAGGTAACATTAATACAAGAAATTTATGGAGGCATCATTGCCCAAAGACAGATTTTTCTTGTAATACACTATATTTAAGCACATTTACTGGTCTGCAGGGCAGCAATGTTTGTTGCAATAAAGCCTGCTCTCAGTAATGAGGTGCAACATCCATTTACTATTCCTAACAAACCCTGAAAACCTTTCGCAGTTTAACCCATCACAGAAACCATTAATTCAAAATGAGGCTCTTATGCATAACAAGTCTCCCATTCCTGTTAAGTGAGCCGGGGAGTGCTGCAGTTTGGCCTGAGCCTTGTTGGTGGAGGTGTCAACATGGTGTCACAGTGAATTGTACTCATGCCTGATTTTTCTCACCAATGCACCCCCACCCTTAAAAAAAGACACACTCACATACAGACAGACTTTGGTGTTGTCCACCCTGTTCCCCACCCCCACCCCTTTCTTCCCTTTTCCCTCCCCTGCCAACACAAGCCTGTGATGTGGCTGCCTCAGATAATGAGGTGAGATTTTTATTGCACCAGTCTGTGAGGATGACAGCAGTCAGTCTGCCTGCAACCTCCCTGGTACCGGGCGCCCTCTGCTGATTCCTGCAGGCCCATGCCGGATACATAGACTGCTCTCTCGGGTCCTCCAGCAATGCACTTCAAAGTGGGAGATCAAGGGTTGACTTGCGCATGACATCCAGAGAATGACAATGCCTCAGCCAGCCTACACCGACTGCTACGTGCCAGTCCCAGAGACACAAAGGCAGGCAGGCTTCTCCCGCACTACTTTGCTGCGTGGAGGAAGCACTCATTCGGGAGGGGGATATACATACAGGAAGAGGGCAGTGCTCCATGTGTATTCTATACAAATACTGCTGGCTAAAGGCAATGTGAGGGGCAGAGGAAGGACAGCAGAGGAGACAGAGTGGCAGCAGATTCTTGGTGGTGTCTTGTTTGACTGCTGAAGCATTAATTGATAAGATACAGCATGAGTCCACATCACACCACTTATCTCTAAAGAAAGACATCCCTGCATGTCACAAACTACAAAACACACACATATGACAGTGAGATCAAAGAATTTTCAAAGCGCTTTCAATGCTTTCATTTTTTTCATTGCTTTGGGGAGCTAAAGGACTTCTGCTTTGACATTCTTTTGCAGGAGCACTGTTTGTGGAAAATTACTCTAACTCCTCTCAGCAGCCTCTCATCTTGGCTCTCAAAATTGTATTGATTTGCGAAGAACCCAAATCAAATAACTGTGAACTTTAAAGCAGTTGTATGGTTGCCCGAATAGATAAGAACTTCTTTTTCTTCACATCTCAGGACAGTAATTGCTTCTGCACTTGTCTCTTAGCCATTACAGGAATTACCTCCATTGCATCAAACTCAACTCTCTCTGGGTTTTCAAAGGTGAAAGTCAGCATCCCAGTCACACACACACCCAGACACACCTTTTTCAACCCCAAATAGGCAGCTGGGGGGGGAGTGAGGGAAACCTCTTGTGATCAGGCCGTCATTTCCTCTGATTGGCTCTGTTATCCTGAAATCCTTTGTGAGGGCGCCAAGTGGTCCAGCTGCAGACAGAACGTGGGCTCCTCGCATACATCTGAGGTTGTCAGCTCGGCAGGGAGGGAGGGAGGCGCTCCTGGCAGGCCAAGAAGGAGAAAATAAACATGGTGCTGAATCAAAAGAGCAACAACAAATCCCTGTTAACGAACACAGGTATACATTAAATCAGACCTGATTGATCCTCTTGGTACAATAAAGGAAATATAATAAAGGATTTACCTGAAAACATGTTGACAGTGTTGCTGCAGATGCTGAAAAAGAATCAAAGGAGGAAAAGAGGATATTTTTGGTTTGAACCAAATCTCCAACTCAAAATCTCTCATTTCAATATACTCAGAGCCTCACTGAGCATGAGGTCAGTTGGATGTGAACTTCCACAGTCAAGTAATGTCATTTTTGGCTGAGACGCTCTCAAAAGAGAAAGGTTTTCTCTGAATACACCATGAAATATAAATAAATAGATAGACAAATACATAAAGAAATTCATGAAAACATAAAAGGAAAATGTCTTTGAACTGATAACCGTTACTTATAGTAACCTCCAAAAATATACTTGTGAGTAGTTCCTGACCAAAATTGAGTTATTTCACCTCCAGCTGCTGTGAAGACAAATCAAATAAGTTGGAGTATTGCGCCACCTATAGAGATAAAATCACTCCAACAGTCCCTCAAATATTTGGTTCCTACAGTGGTCTTCAAGGGTGTCCTTCAAGAAAGAGGTCATCTGGAAAAAATGAAGGACGGTTTAATTTAACCATTTCATCTATTTCACTGTTTCTTATTTTCTGAAAGTAAGATCGGTGACAAAAAGATAAAAGAATGACTGCACAGACCACAAGTTTCAGCTCCTCCAGTGTTATCTCTGAACACACAATACTGATGCATTTATGCAGTCACAACCCTCAAGTTAAATTATTTTCTACTGTGTTTGTAATAACTCCATATACTGCTGCTCAAGTCTCACAAAATAGAAACACTCAACACCATTTCTGCAAAACTGAAATTCAGTCAGTTATAGTCCAAAAACAAAACACGAGTAAATGCAAACTTCTAAAAATGAATGAGGCTGATACTATTTGTTCACAGGAAATGCTGATCACCATTGATGAAAAGGTTAAAAGTTTACATACACATTTATAAATCAGGTTTTTGTGTGCTTATGTATTATGTGTATTAAATATAAGCAGTCAAGGAGATTAACTAAGCACTAAGTTTTCCTGAGTACTGAACTTAAATACAATTTGAGGTACTTGAACTTTACTTGACTATTTCAATTTCATTCCATTTTATACTTGTACTGCACTACATTTACTTAACAGCAAAAGTTACACTTTATTTCACAGATGACAATCTAATAACATGATGAAACATTCATAGATAAAATAATAAGATATAGCTTCACTGCATCCAGCTATAAGATTAAAATGCTGCTCACATATTACTGAATCAATAATAAGAATCCAATAATTATCCTAATACTTTGATTTAAGGACTTTTATTTATAAGGGAGTGTTTTTACGTTGTAGTACGACAAAAATAAGACAAAGTAAGACGAACCTTTATTGATCCTCAAAGGGAAAATGAAGGTGCTGTGGCAGCACAAGTACAGAAATCAGTACAAATAAAAAAGTAAAAAAATAAACAATTATAGAAAATGTAGATAAGACACAGAAAACTGAAGCTATACAAGTGCAATCAAACTCAAAATTACAAGCAGTATATGTATAGTACCCATGAGCTGTTATGTACTTAAGTATTAGTTGTAGGAGGAGTGCAGCATAATCTCAGATTAAGTGACATTGGTGTGACAAGAAGCTGCAAAGTCAGCAAAGTAAAGTATATGTAAGAGATATAGTTCAATATAAGAAAGTATGGAATATAAAATGTAATATAAGGTGACATGTAGTGATAGTTTAACACAATACATGGTAGAATACAGCAATATACATACTACAGAGTTTAAGATGTAATAAAGTATAGTGCAATATATGATAAATAATAAATAAGAATTCTTCTTTCATTTTATCCTTTCACTACTGAAGAAACAATATAAATAAAACAATGAAATACCAATGCACTCCTAGATTTGAAGAGTTCCTCTGGTTTTAAAGCAAGTCAAAGAGCGCCCTCTAGTGATGACGAGATGAAGCTTCTTGAAGCCTTGAAGCCTTCCAGCCAAATGGTTCAAAAGAAGGTTCATTTCTCGAGGCTTCATGTGCACATAAACACCCCTGCTTGTCAAAGACTGCTAAACAGCCAGATATACTATAGATACATTATAGGTAATTTTAGCAATTTGTAATACACTGAAAACTGTCTTGCAACAGTACAGCCATGGGAATGACTTATGATTTTTGTTGAGTGTATTATGGGTATGTAACATGACAATACAATGGAATCTAATATTACTTGTCAAATGTTTATCAGTAAATAATTTTGTCAGTGTTTGAATAACTCATGACAGTCAACTAATGACAGGGGAACAATTGTTTTCAAACTGTTGCAGTGTGTTAACAAGGTAAGGGGCAGTGGATGTGCTTGTGAACATGAAGAGAACAGTGAATTCGATTGTGCAGACTTCATTCATTTTTATTCAGAAACAAAATATGGGCTGGGTCCAGCCGCATTCCCCTCATTATTTTCATGCAAAGGACGAAAATGCCTCAGCATGGATGAGGTGTTGTTGTTGTACCCCAATTCAAACACTTCACCTTGGATTAATTCATTCCCCCAAAACGACACAGGTATCGATACGCGCTTCACTAAACACTTCCGGGATTTCTCGACACACGCTCCGAAGCGTCGGCACGGTATGGCGCATCACTAGCGACCTCTAGTGTCACTGAGAGGTCACTGCAGCTCACCTCCAGCACCGTCTCATTACACCGCTGGTCAGGACAGGAAACGGACACCTCCTCGGCCTCTATATTTAGATGTTTAAACCTGCGTAAACAAAGCCTTTGCCGTCCCTCCGAGAAGNTGAGTGAACCTCCTGTCTGGTTTTGAAATGCAGTGTTATGTATGAAGCTTACCATTGCAGACAGAGTGTGACTGAGTGTCCTGGCAGCTCTCGTCCTCAGCCGTTTGGCAGACTCTCGTGTCAGATGTAGGCTTAAAACTGCAGACGTCTCCCTGGTTGTAGTTGGGGGTGAGCCAAAATCAGCTGAGAAAGTTGACCTGCTGATAATATTTAAACCCAAGCATGCTTGCAGTAAAGTGATAGGTAGAAAGTTATTTAGCATATATTGATAGTTCAGCAGAACATCTGCACAAGTGGCTTCCTGTAGAGAAACAACCATGGTTACCTTCAGTGAGGAGGATTATTCCAACCTTCTAAATATACTTTTATCTCCTGCCAGGCCTTGTCTGACTCCCACTGGTGTGACTGAGAACTTTACCCTTGAAGTGTCTGACCATTCAGCACTGTGACACACCTGTTCCAGTTATTTACAATCGCAGTCAAGTGATCTCTAGATCTCTGCCATTTAAAGTGTGTGAAAACCTTATTCCATATTCTAGCTATTACAGCAAAGAAGCAAGAGGCGCCCAGAGGGGTTCCAGTTGGGTTCTGGGCTGGTGTTGATGTGTATTTTGAGGGATGTCATAAACTGAATTCCTCCTGAAACTTGATCTTGCCAGCTGCAAAGAAGCACATGATTATAACCCACACAGGAGAGGACATGGTGCACTTCTCAGCGTCTCTAACCAGGCTGTGCACTGGCCTTTCTCTAATCTTTGTCTTAGTGCTGCCATTGTGTCAAAATAACTCTCCACACTAAGCATTTTCTGTGTTTGACTTCTGAAGTCTCTGCAAAGGGCGTACACTCAAACTCTCTGGACTCTGACATGCTGATATCCCAGCAATATACTATCACTTTGTATTATGGACTGCATGCTGACTCTGAGGTCTCAAGGCCACTTGGCAGCTTTGATCAGCCTTCAGCCATTTTCATCAACCACTTAATGGGAACATTATCAACTTCAGGATAAAAAGAATGAAGACCGGGTTTCAATTAAGAGGCTGTTTGACATGCGTGGTCTGAAATTCTTATTAGCAGTGACTTGGAAAAATGGCCGCAAAGTCAAGTTTTCTGTCTGCTCTTAACATCACAGAAATCCTCCCTGAGTATTCCTTCACTGCAGCTGTAATTACTCGTATTGAAAGTGTGACCACATCATTTGAGTCTATGAGAATAAGTTATATTGGAGTCTTAAATATGAGTCCAGCTTTGAACCATTGTTCACTCTCACGGTTCATCAAAAGTTTAACTGTCACTGGAGATGTCTCTGTCTAGTATTTTCCCCACGTGATTCCTCACTTACGGAATATGAAACGTCCAAAATGATTAACTCCTAAAATTTTCTCTACAGGGTTTAATAAGATTGAAATGCCAGAAAATGAGCCAGTTTCAGATAATGTTCACGTCTGAAGCTCATGTCTTACTTTACTTAAAATGCATTCTGCTTGGCAAGTAGACACAATCACTGTGTCTTGGACAGTGAACCCAGACTCTTCTTGAATGGAGGACATAGCCTCATTTTAGCAACACTATCAGATTACATGATTTGCTCAGCTGGACATAGTCTAATCTCCTTTCAGTGATTTGGAAAGTCTTGGACGTAACCGCTGACCTAAGGAAATCAGTTTTGATACAGTTTTGACCGCTTCATCCCCAAAAGCCCCTCTCAGCAGGTAGCACGCAGCTAATCCTTCATTCATCAAGCTGCTCCATTACAACTTGTAACAGGGATTAGTGAACCAGAAGCAACAGGGTTCACAGCCATTTACACACTGTCTGTCTGAGCGGGTTTAGATTCACTGTGCCTCGCTGAGGTCACACGGCGAACAAGTCGGACAAGTGCCGTCTACAAGTGTTCATTATGACAAAGGACATTTATATTACTAGTAGTTGAAATGATCCTAAATGTGCCCTGGAATTAATTCATATTTCTCAGTAGTTAGAGAAATAAATCCTTACAACATGTTGTGTAAGATCGTCCTACAAATTGTGACTTCACCATTTTAAAATGTATCAGGAAGTCTGCATTCTCCTGCACGTCAAACCAGAACATGGTGAAAAGGGCACACATGCCTCAAAGACTGAGGTCAGGGAGAGTTTTATTTCCCAAATATGGTGAAAAACACTCCAAATTAATGTTAATGTTTCAGCTCTTCTGCTGTTAGTATTTTCCAATCAGTAAATATCCCAGTAATGTATGTAATAACACCTCCTGTAACTTCTGCGTGTTTGAAGTGCTGTGGCCCAGTGGGGGAGGAAATATCCTTCACTAAAGTAAAAGTAGCAATAAGCACTGTAAAACAAAAAAATACTCCATTACAAGTAAAAGTCCTGTATTGAAAATTAAAAGACTCTTGATAGTCAGTGCGCATGTCCACATGGAGGTGTGCGGATCACTGAGGCTACCCTACACACTAAAAGCCTTCTGTCAGGCAGCCTGTTGCATAATTTCAGCTGTTAGACTGAATTACGTCACAGCTCCACCAGGTCATGACCTCAGTGTTTTCCACGCATGAGAAAAAAACCACACAGAGAGCTGATATATAAATAGACAGACAGATAGATAATGCAGCTTAAGGTCAGTATGATTTTTAAAAGTCTGGCAATAACATCAAGGCCTCGAGTAAATGTCTGTGACATGTCACACAGAAGGCGTGTTGATGGTGTCTTAGCTTTATTAGCAGTCTGAATATTGTAGTGAATATCGTAGCCTGTCCACTAATTGTTTTGTTTTTTCTTGAGTTTATTTATTTCATTCTTAATATGTTTATTCATCATTTCCTCCTTTGCAGATTTGTGCATTTGACTTTTCTGTGCTGCATGTTGCTGAATTTGCACTCAGCAGTGAATAACAGGCCTATTCATCATATATGCCTGTGTTTTGATTGATAGCACGAAAATAAATAACACTCAGATCAATCAATATCATCATATTGCTCTACAAATCAAAGCGTTTGGCTTTAATTCTGTCCTGCAGGCAGTTGCAGAGCAGTCTTATCGCCATCTTGTGGCATTTAACTTGCTACTACTTCTTTAAATCAATTTGGAGCCTGAGACAGTGTCGATAAGATTTAAAGCCAGTTTTAACGCTTCAGCAGCTGCTTTTTATTTTTTCATCACGAGTACGTCCCCACAGTTTGTGTAATTCAGAGTTCTGCACCAAAATCACTGTTATCTAAGCTGATTTAATGTAATGCACTGAAGCATTTGTTTGTTTGTTGTTTGTTTCATTTATTAAGTTTAGTTATCTGTTGTTAAGTGTGATGACGCCTCTGGCTGAATTATTCAATGTAACAATAACATGTAACAAGTAAATCTGGAGTCGACGCCTTCATGAACTGAAAAGACTTTTCCAAACTATCTCAGTCTGGACAATTATAAGTGAATAAGTTCTGCCCTTACTGATGTCTAATCTCGTACTAATTTGACCTGTTCTCAGTTATTTAAAAAAGTAATTTTAAGATGATGATTTCATATTTTTGTGAGTCATACTGGTGAAAAAGGAAAATATATATCCCTTAACAGTCAATATCTGTAATCGACAGTGGTGGAAAATAATTAAGTACAGTTAGTATTTGTACTTTCATTGAGTATATGGATTTTCTGCTACTTCATACTTCTAGGCCACCCCATGTCAGAAATGTACTTTTTACTCTGCTAAAACAGTGCCTTTGAGTTCAGAGGCAGAGGAGATTTTTTCTCTAAACTCATTTAATTTAAATATGTCTTTGAGGCCCAAATTATCCAGGATTTCACACAAAAGCAAAGATCAGAGAATAGCCAGAGAAAGAAAAAGAAAATAAATTTGTGACAGAATTAGCCTATTTCGTCTCTTATACAGTAGCCCATTAATCATCTTACAACCCCAAATTGTACTTAAAAGTAGCTACTCCTCAACCAGCTACAACAATAATATAATATAATATAATATAATATAATATAATATAATATAATATAATATAATAT